>JARKIC010000651.1:0-219467 GCA_029378375.1 Mycena olivaceomarginata | reverse complement strand
GCGTTTGCGCGAACTCGGAGCTCGGGTGCGGGTGGAGTGAATGACATTTGCAGTGTCGATACCTTCATTGCGAGGTCCGCGACGCGATCTCGGGGCGCTCAGGCCGGGTTCCAAGACATCCGCGACAGGGAGCTGCATCGCGGGCGGAGACTCCGGTGGAGGGGGGCGGCAATAATGACAAAGGGTCGGATACCCCTGCGGCGGCGTTAAAATCAGTATTCGGCTGCGTGAAAACGATCCCAGAGCTCTCGCAGAGAGGCATAAAGTCGTCAAATGGGTTGGGTTTGACGGGGAGAAGCGTGTTAAAGTCGGACCCCGTGAACCCGAATAACGCGGGATCAGAAGCTGAGGTAAAGGACGATGCGTGCGTAGGAATGACGGGACCTGCGGCGGGGAGAAGCCTGTTGAAGTCAGACGCCGTGAACCCGAAGGACGACATGTGCGTAGGAATGCGGGACCCGCGGCGGGGTCCGCGGGGAGCAGAGTGTTGAAGTCGGACGCCGCGAAGCTGAATGATGCTGAATCAGAAACCGAGGCAGAGGACGACGCATGCATCGGAAGTGAAGGGATTCTAGGCCCCAGCCATCGCGGAGCTGAAGTCGAAGTTTCGAATAAACTCGAGGGTTGGGTCGAGAGCGGGTTCGTCGGGGGCGGTTTGAGGCGGAATGCCAACGTCGATGGATGAGGACTCCAGGGCCGGCGGCTTGATTGGCGAGGACTGCAGGGCCGACGGCTCGATGGGCGGGGTCTGTGTTGCGATTACAGACAGCGCGCCTGTAAGAATTTGAAGTGAATCAAGTGCTCGATATGAATGGGACAGAATGCTCACCTGTATTTCCCCGCGTGGTTTTCACGCGACCACTCGAGCTCGCAGAGAGGATCTCACCCGATTTCCTCCCGTTACCGGCCTTACCCTTCTCAACCTTGAGCTGTGCTTTCAACGCCTTCATCGTCCCCTTAGATATGCGACTTTTCTCCGCCTCCGCGTCGATCTGAAGCTGCAGTTCTGCGGAGGCGTCGGCGGCAGTCCTTGACTCAAGTGCCTTACGCGCGGTAGCCGATTGGCGTTGAGAATGGCGGGACATACGGTGAGATATCTCGTTGTTGGGGTTGGACAAGATGCCGGTACGCACGGAGAGCTTGATCTCCTCAGCAAAGTTGGTGTCGACCCTGCGTCGACTGCAGATAGTGAGCCACAAGAGAGGTATTTTGACGGCTTTCACTTACCTTTCCAGCGCCTCGACCGGGGGCAATCGGATGCCGGTTTGAGTATTTGTCCAGTGGTGCTGGGCCTCGTTGGTGTTCGTTGTCGATGGTGTGCTGTCCCAAACGTCGGCGGTCAGGCGGGACTGGGATTTGACGATGCAGGGGATGATCCATTCGTGCATCTCTTTGTGTTTCCACCGTCTGAAGGACGAAAAAGAGTAAGAACATGATCTCCTATCAAATCAACACCGACCGGTAATTTTTTGACTTTGAGGCCGTAAATAAACGTCGAGAACTCGTCCAGAGACTCCTTCGAATCGATGTAAACGAAGTTCATGAGCCGCTTGAAGTGATCCGTAGATACCAGCGACCGAAAATCGTGCCACAGGCCTGCAAAAATGAGGAGTAAGTGGTGGGAACGACTAGTACGGAAAGAAAATTACATACTCCTTTCCGTGCCGCCAGCAGATCTTGATAAATGAGGTGCGACTTTCCCAGGAGGGGTACCGTGAGGTATACCGCTATATTCCGGGTCATTGTGCTTCATCACCGCGCTCCACGGTCCGATAACTTGCGCCGCATCCATGTCGAAGTTTGTCACGAGAATATTACCGCCTCGGACAAATGCTTTGAGCGGGAGAGGCTTCCCGGTAACCATGAGTTTCTGGCGTTGGAGTTTCGTCAAACAGAAGTTCGAAGAAATCCGCGGTTCGAGCTTGACGCGTAACGAACCGGGAACCGGAGGTGGAAGCGGAATCGGCGTGTCGAGGGCAGAAGCTTGGGCCAGAAAAGCCCTGAGGGGCAGTGACATCGACCCAATCCTGATTAAGGAACTTTCCGGAGTGCAGCGCGATGTACGTCGGGGTGTAGACCTGGTTCGACAGTGCTCAACCTGTCAGATGGATGTCAGGAATGGACCGCGCCGCGAGTGGTACGTACGAAATCCCGAAAGGCCATCAACTGACGGATTGACATGCCGTCAAGGTATTCCTGGTCCGCTGGTGAACGTTCTGGGGGCGCATTGTCGTCGGAAGCCATTTTGACGTGCTCTCGACGCGCCGTTGGTGGATGGTGGTGGTGGTAGGAAAGCAGGAAGCAAAGCGGGGCGGCGACAACGTGTCCCATCCCGAAACAAGCGATGCTCGGCACATAGCCAAAAAGGCAAGTGCCGACGATCATGGAATGTCGGCACATTGATGTGAATGTGCCGCGTTTGAATCAATTGTGCCGTGCTCGCGAATATATGTACGTTCCGAGCTCTGTATATACTCATCTGAAGGCCTACACGCCATTGACGGCCCATGCACCGGACGATTGGCCCAAGGGAGTAAGGATTTCCTGTGACCCAGTTATTGAGTCCGCTAATTTTTTATTCAGTTGCGTGAAATTGTGGGCACGTGCGCGACGACGGTAATTTCACCACACTCGGCTTGTACAGCTTCCGAATTGTTGTGGATTGTGCATGTGACGGAGAGCGGAAAGCTGGTCCAGCACGCAGAGAACTTAGGTGGTCGATCGAGTGACTGGGCGTAAGGTTTCGATTAACCGACGAATCAGATCTACGCTACGGGCTTATATACGATATCAAAGTTTGTACCTATTTAGTGATTGTTCAGATGGTCACGATGTTGTAATGAAACGGAGTCAAGGAACGTGGGCGTCTGCGACATACAGAGTGAATCAAGGGGAAGGTACGAGTGAGGACGCGCATAGGCGCAGTACGAGGGAGAGACTGAGAAACTTGGTAAGAAAATGATATGGGAAACGGGGCAGGGGGTATCAAGAAGTACGTGTCCCGTTACATACGCCCTCCAGATCGCCGCACGGGGCGATCTCATCTTCAGTTGCCCATCGGCACGTCTTCCTGGTGAACGCCCGAGAGCTGGCCACCCTGAGGGTCCAGGTAGTCGATCAAGTCAGAGTGGGACATGGCACCGACATCGGTATGGCGTGACTCGTTGCGATACGAGAGGTGAGAAGGGTCGATGGTGGTGATGGGAGGGACGTCGAGCGACAAGGAGGGTCCAGCGCCAGCAGCCAAGATCTGCGCTGGAGCAGGGATCCGGGCGCCGGCCTCGCCGCGAGGAGGGGGAGGGGCTGGCGCAACTGTGTGGCCGCCAGGAGCAGGGGCGACAATCCGATCGACCGTGTCCGCCACACGAACACCTCGAACGGCATCCGTCAGGTGGTCCAGAGCGCGAACCTCGTCCCTCATCTCCCTGTTACGGGCAGATATGGCCGCGCGCATATCGGACTTGTTCCTGCGCGGAGGGTACGGGGTGCTGTCGCGAGCCTGGCGGTCGAATTCGCGCTTACGGCGGACTCCTCCTGGCGCACGATGCTGCGCTCCAACTGGCGGTCGACCAGCTCCTTGCGCTCCCTGGTGACAAGGACCATGTTGGCGGGTACGCGGTACTCGCCGATGTGCTGGGGATGAAGCGACCAGGCACCCCAAGTAGGGATCTCACAGGGGAGGGTTGCTGGGAGGAGGATAGTGAAATTGGTGCGTCTCCTCGTCGTAGTGAGCCCACAGGTCGCCAGAGTGGTCAAACGCGTTGAGATGCTGAGCGAACTCAGCAAACCCAAGCGGGTCACTATTACCCGTGGGCTTCGGCTTCGTGTACCACAAGTCCTCGTTGTAGGAAACAAAAAGAGCGACCTGTTTAGCAGCGACAGGCGAGTACGAGGGCTCAGCACCCTGGCCGACGATCACGAACATCTCGGCGCTGACACGTTTGATAGCGCTGTGCCTCGCATTCCAAGCATTATACTTGACGTCCCAGTCCTGAGGGTCAGGCACGGCGCCGGTGAAGAAGTCGCGGTTGGTAGCAGGAGCGGTGTATTCCGCAAGGGAGGATGTATAGCGAGAGTTCATAGTGGAGGAGCAAGTGGGGCGTAAAACTTCACCCCTGTGCGAGTCTTTATCACCCGTAGATCCCATGAACACCATGCGGATCCCTCCAACAAATATTTGGGGGTCATCAGTGGGCGGTGTCCCTGCTCCATGCGGAAGTTCCTTGATATCTGGAACG
The DNA here is from genome assembly GCA_029378375.1 of Mycena olivaceomarginata. Lineage (NCBI taxonomy): Eukaryota > Fungi > Basidiomycota > Agaricomycetes > Agaricales > Mycenaceae > Mycena > Mycena olivaceomarginata. The sequence continues at coordinate 215,229 of JARKIC010000651.1, read as the reverse complement.
CCCAGTGCGTCCAGATAATCTTGGAAACACGGAAGCCGGACCGCCTGCCCATAAGGCATCCATGTACGGTCTCCGGTGGCCCAGAGGACCTCAAAAATGGCAGACGTACGCTTGCCGTGGTGACTTGTAATTTTAGTCGCCGACCATTCATCGTCCTTGTACTCAGCTGTAATTCCAAGTCGGTTTCTCTAGACGGCCAGGGAACCGCCGGTCGTCATTTGGGACGTGCACGCGTAACAGCGCCGCATGGAACACATCATGTACCCCTCGTTGCTTCAGATTGGATGGGAGCTCAATTTGAAATGAGGAGTTACCGAAATCCTTGAGAACACGGTAAGGACCAATGAATTTTGGTATGAGTTTCCGAGCCAAACCCTTCTCGAACTTGATGTTCTTCGTTGAGAGATAAACCAGGTCACCCTCTTCGAACGGTGCGGGTAAACGTTTGCGGTTTGCGGCGCGGGTTTGTTTGACCCGCGCGGCGATCATGCTGTCATGTGCAGCTATGATCGCGAGCCGTCGCTGCAGCGCAAAATTAGCGACGCCCGGATATTCCCTGCTCCTATCTGGGTTCCATAGCAGCGATCGCGGCATACGGCCCCGAGTTAAGGAAGAAGGGGGAGAACCCCGTTGTCTCTGAACGCGCCGAGTTGATAGCAAACTCGATGGCGGGGAGTTTTGATACCCAATCTTTCTGGTTGGGTTGGATGCACTGGCGCAGCATCTGCGTCACAGTACGGTTCGCGCGCTCAGTACCGCCATCTGACTCTGGATGATACGCACTCGACATGCTGAGCTTCGTGCCCACAAGCTCATGTAGTCGCCTCCAGAACGTGCTTGTAAATAGGACGTCACGGTCACTCACAATGGATTTAGGAAGTCCATGTAATTATAGATGCTTTCAAACATGAGCTCGGCGAGCTGTCGTGCAGTGTAGTTGATACGACTAGGCACCAGATGTACCATGCCAGTTAGCAGGTCGATTACGACGGTGATGGAATTAAAGACACCGTCTCGGTTCTTGGACTCGGGAAGCGGTCCCACAAAATCCATCCCGATCGACTCCCACGGCTGCGAAGGAGGGTTTAGCGAATGCAGAAGGCCATATGGCTTCTGCGTACTCGATTTGCTACGCCTGCAAGTCGCGCAGGTTTCGCAGAACGCGCGGGTATCATCAACCATCTCCTTCCACCAGACGTGGTCACGAAGATATGTCGAGGGTTTTTGCGTGCCCCGAGATGGGCCAGAATGGAGTGAGCCTCCGAGATTATGATCTCTCGTACGTTGTGTCCACGGTAAGTAATGGTTGGGATACAAAGCAGACGTACGTCTTCTTGCATAATGTAAATCAATCCGTCTTCGATGACGAAATTGGCGGAAAGGCCTTCGGAGTGTCGAGGATCTGTTTGAAGAAGGAGTCGTCCTTGTACTGATGGGCTACCAAGACGCGAGGTCGAGACCTTTCCATCCACTGTTGACCACTTGAAGCAATGATTCGTCCATGGCTTCAAGTACGTCGTTGGTGGGAGAGGGCTTGGCGGATTCCGGGCCCGGATCCGCGCTGTGATCGCCGTTGACGTCGGCTAAACGTGACGTGTTGATTCCCGTCTGTCAACTTGCTAGCAACCGACTGGTCGTCTACGAGCTTTTGTGCTCGTCGTTGGTACGGCTGGCTTAGCGCTAGCTGGTACATTGGTGGGCTTGGGCTTTGTGCTCAACACCAGGGGTCTTTCGTGTTGTATGGGAAAAAGAACTCGGTGAGTTTTTGGAATTTGTGTGGGTATCCCCGCCCTCCTTTGCCTTGCTTCGAGGACGCAAGGTATACCGAGTAGAAGTCTCGCCCTCCGCAACATCTTTGTTTGCGGACGGCGTTTCTTGCGGGCTGGGAGCTACGAGCCATCGACCTCGTTACTCGGTCGCTACCGAGAGCAGCGGCTTCTTTTGCCAGCGAAGACTGGCATTGAGATGGCGCCCAGCTCCAGTACGTCCATGTCGACAACATCATGGTACGTGTACTCGGACCGGGAGCGCACTGTTCCCGGTGCCCTCGTTGGATTACATTCGGGACAGTGCGTCAGCGAGGACGTTCTCTGTCCCCGGCACATACTGTATCTCAAAGTCGAAGCTGGAAATCTTCTCGACCCATCGAGCTTGTCTCCCTGACAAGTTCTTCTGATTTACCAGGTGTATTAATCCTTTGTGGTCTGTTATCCAGGTGAATCGGCATCCCTGCAAAAATATCACGGGTGGCGCAACATTGCCTCTACGCCCGCAAGCATTTCAATTTCGTGCACAGGGTAATTTTGTTGCGCAGAGCTTAATTTTGCAGAGAAAAATGCGGCAGCATCCGCCGTTTTCCAGTCTCACCTTGCGAACACTACACCCCGCAATACCGTTGCTACAACCGTCTGTTATGGAGCCATATTCCGAGGGTGCGTCCTTGCGTAACAGCAGTGAGTTTTCCGGCGGTGATTGCGGCCTTCCTCAGCGATGCGCTTGCAGTCCTCGAATGCGCGCTGATGTGGTATAAACTAGCGCGAAACGGGACTGCGTCCCCGGTCAAACCATGAAGCACCCCCATCGGAAATCCTCACAGCTGCCACAAATCAAGGGCAAGTATCCGACTGAGCCAAGGAACCCGCGAAGTAAGTCGCGATTTGTGGGTGTTTTCCAGTTTAACACTGAGTCAACTTTATCGGGGTCCATCCTGATCCCCTCGTCGTCCACGATGCGCCCGAGGACTTTGAGCTCCGGTTGGAGCAACTGCATCTTGTTCGCACTAAGGTATAGCGTTTCACGTTTGAGTACGTCAATTATTTTCTTGACATGCTCAATATGCTCTTCCAACGTGTTTTGAGTAGATAATAATGTCGTCCAAGTAAACATCCATGGAACACGCCGATGAAGTCGGAGAACAAGTAGTTCATGAGCGACCTGGTAAGTGGCAGGGGCATTGCAATCCCCTTGCTGAAGCACCAAGCTGACCATATTCCCGTCAGGCGTGCTAACCGCCGTGCGCTCCGACGTGTTCGGGCTTGACCCGGATCTGCTCGTAAGCATCCTGCCATCGATCAGTGAGCGATACTGACAACGAGAAGCTCGTCGCAGTATCCCCTCCATGTCCGGTAGTGGGGAAGTCATTTTCTTGGTATTTGCATTGCGCGCACGCAAATCCACTACTACCCGCAGGCCTTGGCGGGCTAGATTTTGCTTTCGGAATCAGCAGCAGGGGGCGCTGTATTACCAGAGTTTGGTTATTTTCCAACGTCCGGTATTGAGGTACGTTCGTCGTTTCTCGTCCCATTGCGCACGCAAGGCCTCCGGGCACCGAGACGCCCTCCAGGGCAAGATCTTATGCTCATCAATGAGCGGAATGTCGTGGTTTATCGCACGCAAAGGTGGTAACGGTGTTTCTGATGCTAACTTGCAGATAGGTTTCGCATATTCTAAAAGCTCGTCGCGAGCCTCCTGCAGCGCATCGCCCGAAACGTTCACCGCGCTGGTGTACAACCTTTGCAGTAGCGAATCCTTCTAGAGGTAAGGCATTAGCGCTTCCAATACAAACACGAGCTGGGTTAAGGCCGATGGTCAACCTTATGCTGGTATAGCCATGCCGTGCCCAATATCATGTCGTATCCACTCAAATTCCCGACCATAGAAGGTGCGGCGACTCCGAATCTCCCTGATACTGAAAATCCACGCTCACAGAACGGTTTATTTTAGAACGAGAGCCCTGAAACTGCAAGCTGCAGGACTATAGGATCCTCCAGCTCGGTGCCGCGCAGCTGTAGCTGGTCTAGCCACAGTGGTGGATATTAAATCCCCCAGGGACCCCGAGTCTATGAGCGCTCGCACGGGTTGGTTATTAACCTGTGCGACAACCACGATTGGTTTTTGCAACCACGCAAGCTGGAACCCTTGGCATTGACGCGGTACGTCGTAGCCCGTTGTATCCGTCAGAGGGAATCTGGGTTTTTCCGCAGAACAATTCCACGTCGCCCAGAACGAGCTCGTCGCCAAACAGTGTTCCCAAGAACGAGGACTCCGAAGAATTGGCGAAGCCATTGAGTAAGTCGCTTTCTACCCGTCGTACTCGGTCAGGACATGTTAGGACCCAGCCTATCAGGTCGAAGAAGTAATTCAATAGCTCTCCTTCTGACAAGAAGTCCACAAGTCTGTGGCCGTTCCGGACACGCGGATTAGAAAAAGGTCTGGACCTTTCTCTTCTTCGGGTTGAGGCATTAATCGACTACACGATACCATTGAGAGTACAGGGTACTCCTCCCTATTCTCGGCAAGATACCGGTTCACCTCGTCGGCAAGTAACTCCTGAATAGTGGTACGGTGAGTTCTTAGGAAGTCAAAGTCTTCAATTCCGCATCTCTCGGCTCGGATATTGGCATACCACCTTGCCAGGCTGAACGCCGAAACCCTCAGGTATTCGGTTGGGAGTACCGCAACACTCAGAAAGTACTGATCACTGGACAATATAATATTCAGGGGTCATGCGCGTTACACAAAAGCGCGGCTGCAGCAGGCAATCCTCCGTTACTCTGCCCTTCGTCCCCAGGAAAAGGTTGAGATACTTCCAGAATCATGCTCACAGCCTTTTCTAGCAAATTCCCGAGACAACGAGGAAGGTTATTTCCCGAGTTTAGGGATGCTTTTCACCCTTCGGCCATTCGGCAAAGGGGACACTGGACGAGTCGTAAGTGATTATTTCCGCATCACTTTCGCTGACAGACGCAAAAATCGTATCCAGCGGCTAGGTCACTCGCCCGGCATTCGGCAACCTGGGTGCGATACCAGCTTACCAGGTCGAATTCTTGGTCCAGTAACCGCACCCGAGGTAGCAGGACCTGTAGCCCCTCAGTGCCGTCCATGATAGTCACCATGGCATTGGCTGAGTTCTGGACATGAAATCGGAACGTGTTCGCACCGACTTCGAGGCCATCCCAATAGGCATGCTCAAGCAAAAGAAGCGCGCCAGTGAGTAGCCCGTCACCGATCTCATCGGTATACTGAGCGCTGAACATGGGGCCGAGAGGATCAATATTCAGGTCCCCGAGCCTTTTCTCCGCGTACCAAAGCCCCAGTTTGAAATGGGAGTTTTGAAGGTGAGCCTCATCAATTAAGTGGCTATCACCCTGTACTTCCGAGTCCATAACCACATATTGGTCGTCAGACACGCGGTAAATACAGAAGCGGGTCTTGCCCGGGCTCGTCTCGAGATTATCATCTCCGGGATACGGCTGTCCGAGTTCCAACGCCATTTCAGCATTGAACGCGTACAGGTCCCCCAATTACGCGCGACGCAGGTGCGATCTCTACCTCTAGGTCAGAAAATTCTGAATCTCTGCCAGAATTTTCAACTACAGTGCTGGTTTCAAACACCAAACCAACCGCACCGATGGGGAGAGTGTCCAGCACTTCTGTGCTCTCGAATAGAGCACTCTCTGCTGGGGTACTGAACCGAACAGAATGCAGGCCGAACCCGGGGGGTTTCCCCTTCTGCCTGGACACCATGTTCGATTTTTTCGGGCAGTTACGAGCCAAGTGGCCCGTCTCTTCGCAGTTAAAGCACCGCCCTTCGGCCAGCATTTCATTTCGTTTCTTTGCTGACATGGGTCGGTCTTCCGACGCTTTATTGTCCCTTGGTTTAGAGGAGCCAGCGCGCTCCTTCTCCTTGCGGGATTCGGACGAAGGTGTGAATGCCACAGAAGAGGTACGCATAAACGACCCTCTCTCGCTGGCCTGCGTCCGTGTCCTCTGCCTCCGTGTTTGATGAATCTCGAGGGCTCTCCCTTACCACCAGGATGGCCGCTTCCGGAGGCATGGTTCGAAACGCCTGCGTGGGCGGTGGTATTCCTGGTCTTAACGTCCAGCTTGAGCCAAATTTCGGCGCGTTCAGCGGCGAGGACAACTTCATCCCACGCCGAGATCTCCGCGTCGAGGTCTTTACGATACAACTCTTGTTGGATATCTGCACGCAGGCCTTCGCCAGAATCTGACGACCTTTTCTTGATCGTTAGGCAAACCTACAACGCGCCAGAGCTGTTCAAATGCGGCGATATGCTCCAGAACAGGCTTTGCGTTCTGATAGCAGCGATTCAGTTGGTCTCGCATTTTATTGCGGAAATCGGCGGGGAAGCAAAAATCAAACAAGTCGAGGAAAGAAATCCTCGAGCGTGTACGTCGCCGGCTTCCTGATAACGACCTGCTCATAGAAGTCCAATGCCTTCCCTGTCAGGTAGTACGACAGGAAAAAGAGCTGGTCCGTAGCTGGAACACGTCCGACCCGCACAAAAGAAGTGGATTCGCGACACCAGCGATAAAGAGCGTGGCGTCGGCAGATCCATCGTATTTGGTAGGTGGGATGGGTTTCAACAACATTTTGTGAGGCGTCTTTTTCTTATTCTTTGCAGACTTCTTACGGCGTTTAGCGGCCTCATCGCCACTCCTCGGGTCAGACTCCTGGTCTGAGCTCGAAGAACTGCTAGATGAATCGGAAGGGGATGACCCCCATTCCGAGCCGTATCACGAATGGCCTGCTCGAGAAACTCCCCAGGCCTAGTTCTAGCCGGGGTCATTGATTTTGCAGGCCCTTCCGTTTTTGCCGGAGAAGTGAGGCGACGCGAAGTCGCATTCAGAATGTTCTGTTGTACGATACGCTTTGCCTGACTCGGAAGCGGTCGCTCGGTATGTTTCAGTTGTTCCAGTCGTCTCAACTCGCTGAGCCTTTGTTCAAGCTCAGCAATTTCTTGCTCTTTTGTCCTGGCCAGACTTTGAACCACCCTCATTTTTAGGTGGGCACATTGAGACATTTTCTGGTGGAACATTAACCTCTTGCGCGAGTACAGATGGTCGCGGAATCTCCTCATTCGGAGTAGGGGTTTCACTCAAGCTCAGGAGAGGGTACGGTCGTCGAATAGCCCGTGCTCGGGTGTCACGCTCTCTTGCTTGATTATACGGTTGATTTCTTCGAAGTTTGCGAACGCTTCTCGTTGCGCGGCGAAGTCATCTTCCGTGAAGTCGATGAGGGAAGGGACCGCACCAAAATTGCGTGGGTCGACTCCCTTGTTTTTTATGTTTCGACGAGCCCCTCGCCGGAAGGTACGACGGGACTTACAGTGGACTCAAAACGCACGGGGTTCATCACTGTGGCTTTTACAGGCGGACACTGCTGGCCTTACGGCGTGCAGCTGCGAGAGCCTGGTTTGCATAAAGCCGGTGGCGTTCCGCGACGCGGATGAGCTCCTCACTGCTCATTTCCGCTTCGGCCTGGTTGATGGTGGACTCTGACACAGGTGCAGCGCTGTTGGTAACAGAACTTGATAGTTTATTATCTACAGGCGACGCTGAACGCGGGCTATGAGACCCGCGCCGTTTTACGTGTTACAGTGGTCCACTCCCCATCAGCATCCTCGTCAGGATTGATGGCAGGGCCGAAGTCCACATCCCACGACAGCGGTGGGATGCTGGACAGGGGGTCGGGCTCGCCAGCGGCGAGCCCCAGGCTAGGCGAGCTAGTCCTGTCTCCCAGCGCACGAGGCGACAAGGGAGGTCTCCCCGACACCACTGAGCTGAAGGACAACTCAGGGGTGACCGGGCGAGATGACTTGATGGGTATGCTAGATAGATTAGAGGGGGGAAGCTCCATCCGGGGAGCGGGTAGGGGAAGATGAACGACTCGGCGTACCGTGGATAGGTGGCGGCGCAGGGGCTATCCCTGCGCGCACCGCCTGACGAGTAGCTGGGCGTGTGGCTTCCATTGCGTAGATTTTCTTGTCGGTTTAGGGGGCGTCGAAGCAACGTGGCGGAGGCGGTTGATCAGACCGAGGTAGTCCAACGAAGCGAAGACGCAGAGCGAGGAGTCAAAAAGATGTGACGGAGAGCGGAAAGCTGGTCCGGCACGCAGAGAAACTTAGGTGGTCGATCGAGTGACTGGCGTAAGGTTTCGATTAACCGACGAATCAGATCTACGCTACGGGCTTATATACGATATCAAAGTTTGTACCTATTTAGTGATTGTTCAGATGGTCACGATGTTGTAATGAAACGGAGTCAAGGAACGTGGGCGTCTGCGACATACAGAGTGAATCAAGGGGAAGGTAACGAGTGAGGACGCGCATAGGCGCAGTACGAGGGAGAGACTGAGAAACTTGGTAAGAAAATGATATGGGAACGGGGCAGGGGGTATCAAGAAGTACGTGTCCGTTACAGTGCATGGACGACACAAAAGGTTGCTGTGAGTGGTGGGCTCTGAGGCCGACGCCACGTCAATACAGTCAGGGAGTCGAATCACAAACAGCCTCGGGCAAGCGACATTGCGAAACACGACAGACTTTGGTAGAGAAAGAGAATGTCGAAGTTTCGGAAGGTGTAATGAGGCGGAGTCAGAAACGCAAAGCCGCAATGTAGATATATAAATTGCTTAAACACGAATTGTGCGAGAGAAGGAAGGCCAAAGGCCCAATGAGTATTGCCATGCGCCAGCAATGGCCCGCAACCTTTCATCAATCCAAAGTAGACCCGGAAAATACATGGATTTACAAGGACAACGAACTAAACAAGAGGAACCGCCGCAATATCTTCTTCAGCTCTATCATCCTGAACATCCCGAGAAAAGTCAGAGGGATTAATTATATGCAGAGTAACTCAAACGTACGCGAGTAATCTTAATGCAAATTTCGATCCATTAAGGAGAATTTTCAAGGTTCAAGAGTTCATCACGTTTCTGAGACAGGGAAAACTTGGGTCAGACATTGGGACACATGGTATTGGACGTGCGACTTACTTCCTGTTACAAAGAGTTGAAAAGGCCAGTGTCAGTAATGCACACATATGGGAGATGCAGGGCAACTTACCCGCTGTTGTGCCGAGGATGAAAAAGTGATTGTCAGCAGCGTGGGAGCAGTGGAGACGCAGGGTGACTTACGAGCTGTTGCTCGAGGGTGAAAAAGCGGTTGTCAGCAGCGTAGGAGCAGTGGAGATGCAGGGCAACTTACATCCTGTTCCGCGAGGGCGAAAAAGTGGTTGTCAGCAGTGTGGGAGCAGTGGAGATGTAGGGCGACTTACATCCTGTTGGACGAGGGCGAAACAGTTGGTTGTCAGCAGCGTGGGAGCAGTGGAGATGCAGGGTGACTTACGAGCTGTTGGGCAAGGGCAAAATAGCGGTTGTTGGGAACGTGGGAGCAGTGAAGATGCAGGGTGACTTACGAGCTGTTGGGCGAGGGCAAAAAAGCGGTTATCAGCGGCATGGGAGCAGTGGAGATGCAGGGCGACTTACGGCCTGTTGGGTGAGGGCAAAAAAGCGGTTGTCAGCGGCATGGGAGCAGTGGAGACACAGGGCGACTTACGGCCTGTTGGGCGAGGGCGAAAAAGCGGTTGTCAGCAGCGTGGGAGCAGTGGAGACACAGAGCGACTTACGGTCTGTTGGGCGAGGGCGAAAAAGCGGTGGTCAGCAGCATGGGAGCAGTGGAGACGCAGGGTGACCTACGAGCTGTTGGGCGAGGGTGAAACAGTGGTTGTCAGCAGTGTTGGAGCAATGGAGACGCAGGGCGACTTACGTTCTGTTGGGCGAGGGCAAAAAAAGGGGTTGTCAGCAGCGTGGAGCAGTGGAGATGCGGGGCGGCTTACATTCTGTTGGGCGAGGGTGAAAAAGCGGTTGTCAGCAGCGTGGCAGCAGTGGAGACACAGGGCGACCTACGAGCTGTTGGACAACGGTGAAAAAAGCGGGTGTCAGCAGTGTGGGAGGAGTGGAGACGCAGGGCGACTTACATCCTGTTGCGCGAATGGCGAAACAATGGTTGTCGGCAGCATAGGAGCAGTGGAGGCGCGGGGGCGACTTACGTTCTGTTGGGCCAGGGCGAAAAAGCGGTGGTCAGCAGCGTGGAGCAGTGGAGATACAGGGTGGCTTACACTCTGTTGGGCGAGGGTGAAAAAGTAGTTGTCAGCAGCGTGGGAGGAGTGGAGACACAGGGTGACTTACGAACTGTTGGGGGAGGGCGAAAAAGCGGTTGTCAGCAGCGTGGGAGCAGTGGAGACACAGGGCGACTTACGAGCTGTTGGGTGAGCGTAAAAAAAGTGGTTGTTAGCAGCGTGGGAGCAGTGGAGAGGGAGGGCGACTTACCTGCTGTTGGGTGAGGGCGAAAAAACGGTGGTCAGCAGCATGGGAGCAGTGGAGACGCAGGGTGACTTACGAGCTGTTGGGCAAGGGCGAAACAGTGGTTGTCAGCAGCGTGGAGCAGTGGAGATGCAGGGCGGCTTACGTTCTGTTGAGCGAACGCGAAAAAAGCGGTTTTTCAGCAGCGTGGCAGCAGTGAAGACGCAGTGTGACTTACGAGCTGTGGGGTGAGGGTGAAAAAAGTGGTTGTCAGCAGTGTGGAAGCAGTGGAGAGACGCAGGGCAACTTACATCCTGTTGGGCGAGGGCAAAAAAGCGGTTGTCAGCAGCATGGGAGCAGTGGAGACGCAGGGCGACTTACGAGCTGTTGGGTGAGGGCGAAAAAACAGTGGTCAGCAGCATGGGAGCAGTGGAGACACAGGGTGACTTACGAGCTGTCGGGCGAGGGTGAAAAACCCGGTGTTAGCAGCATGGGAGCAGTGAAGACGCAGGGCGACTTACGTTCTGTTGGGCGCAGGCAAAAAAAAGCGGTTGTCAGCAGCATGGGAGCAGTGGAGACGCAGGGTGACTTACGAGCTGTTGCGCGAGGGTGAAAAAGCGGTTGTCAGCAGCGTGGGAGCAGTGGAGATGCAGGGCGACCTTACCCGCTGTTGGGCAAGGGCAAAAAAGGGGTTGTCAGCAGCATGGGAGCAGTGGAGACGCAGGGCGACTTACATCCTGTTGGGTGAGGGCGAAAAAAGGGGTTGTCAGCAGTATGGGAGCAGTGGAGACGCAGAGCAACTTACCTCCTGTTGGGCGAGGGCGAAAAAATGGTTGTCAGCAGCATGGGAGGAGTGGAGACGCAGGGCGACTTACGAACTGTTAGGCAAGGGCGAAAAAGCGGTTGTCAGCAGCGTGGGAGCAGCGGAGATGCAGGGCGACTTACATCCTGTTGGGCGAGGGTGAAACAGCGGTAGTCAGCAGCGTGGCAGCAGTGGAGACACAGGGCGACTTACGAGCTGTTGGGTGAGCGTAAAAAAAAGTGGTTGTTAGCAGCGTGGGAGCAGTGGAGAGGGAGGGCGACTTACCCGCTGTTGGGCGAAGGCGAAAAAGCGGTTGTCAGCAGCGTGGGAACAGCGGAGATGCAGGGTGACCTACAAGCTGTTGGGCGAGGGTGAAAAAGCGGTTGTCAGCAGCGTGGGAACAGTGGAGAAGAAGGGGTGACCTACAAGCTGTTGTGCAAGGGGGAAACAGTGGTTGTCAGCAGCGTGGAGCAGTGGAGACGCAGGGCGATTTACCCGCTGTTGGGCGAGGGTGAAAACGCGGTCATCAGCGGCATGGGAGCAGTGGAGACGCAGGGCGACTCACGAGCTGTTGGGTGAGGGTGAAAAGCGGTTGTCAGCAGCATGGGAGCAGTGAAGATGCAGGGCGACTTGCCCGCTGTTGGGCGAGGGCAAAAGAGTGGTTGTCAGCAGCGTGGGAGCGGTAGAGATGCAGGGTGACTTACCCGCTGTTGGGGAAAGGCGAAAAAGCGGTTGTCAGCAGTATGGGAGGAGTGGAGACGCAGGGCGGCTTACGAGCTGTTGAGCGAGGGCAAAAAAAGCGGTTGTCAGCAGCATGGGAGTAGTGGAGACGCAGGGTGACTTACGAGCTGTTGGGCAAGGGCGAAACAGTGGTTGTCAGTAGTGTGGAGCAGTGGAGATGCAGGGCAGCTTACGTTCTGTTGAGCGAACGCGAAAGCGTGGTTTTCAGCCGCGTGGCAGCAGTGGAAATGCAGGGCGACTTACCCGCTGTTTGGGTGAGGGCGAAAAAACGGTTGTGAGCAGCATGGGAGCGGTGGAGACGCCGGGCAACTTACGAACTGTTGGGCAAGGGCAAAAAAGTGGTTATCAGCAGCGTGGGAGCAGTGGAGATGCAGGGCGACTGACCCGCTGTTGGGTGAGGGCGAAAGAGCGGTTATCAGCAGAGTGGGAGCAGTGGAGACGCAAGGTGACTTACGAGCTGTTGGGCGAAGGCACAAAAGCGGTTGTCCAGAGTGTGGGCAGTAGTGGAGATGCAGGGTGACTTGCCTGCTATTGGGTGAGGGCGAAAAAAACGGTGGTCAGTAGCATGGGAGGAGTGGAGACACAGGGCAACTCACGAACTGTTGGGCGAGGGCAAAAAAGCGGTTGTCAGCAGCATGGGAGCAGTGGAGACACAGGGCAACTTACCCGCTGTTGGGGGAGGGCACAAGAGCGGTTATCAGCAGCGTGGGAGCAGTGGAGACACGGGGTGACTTACATCCTGTTGGGCGAGGGTCAAAAAAGCGGTTGTTAGCGGCATGGGAGCAGTGGAGACGCAGGGTAGCTTACGAGCTGTTGAGCGAAGGCAAAAAAGGGGTTGTCAGCAGCATGGGAGCAGTGGAGACGCAGGGCGACTTACGAGCTGTTGAGCGACAGCGAAAAACACGGTGTGAGCAGCATGGGAGCAGTGGAGACGCGGGGTGACTTACATCCTATTGGGTGAGGGCGAAAAAGCGGTTGTCAGCGGCATGGGAGCAGTGGAGATGCAGGGTGACTTACGAGCTGTTGGGCAAAGGTAAAAAAGCGGTCGTCAGCAGCATGGGATCAGTGGAGACGCAGGGCGACTTACGAGCTGTTGGGCGACGGCGAAAAACACGGTGTGAGCAGGATGGGAGCAGTGGAGACGCGGGGTGACTTACATCCTATTGGGCGAGGGCGAAAAAGCGGTTGTCAGTGGCATGGGAGCGGTGGGGACGCAGGGTGACTTACGAGCTGTTGCGCGAAGGTAAAAAAGCGGTTGTCAGCAGCATGGGAGCAATGGAGATGCAGGGCAACTTACGAGCTATTGGGCGATGGCGAAAAATACGGTGTGAGCAGCATGGGAGCAGTGGAGACGCAGGGCGACTTACATCCTGTTGGGTGAGGGGGAAAAAGTGGTTGTCAGCAGCATGGGAGCAGTGAAGTCGCAGCGTGACTTACGAGCTGTTGGGTGAGGGTGAAAAAAGTGGTTGTCAGCAGTGTGGAAGCAGTGGAGACGCAGGGCGACTTACATGCTGTTGGGCAAGGGCAAAAAAGCGGTTGTCAGCAACATGGGAGCAGTGGAGACGCAGGGCGACTTACGAGCTGTTGGGCGAGGGCGAAAGAGCGGTTGTCATCAGCATGGGAGCAGTGAAGACGCAGCGTGACTTACGAGCTGTTGGGCGAAGGTAAAAAGTGGTTGTCAGCAGCATGGGAGCAGTGGAGACGCAGGGCGACTTACCCACTGTAGGGCGGGGGCAAAAAAGGGGTTGTCAGCAGCATGGGAGCAGTGGAGATGCAGGGCAACTTACCCGCTGTTGGGCGAGGGTGAAAGAGCGGTTGTCAGCAGCATGGGAGCAGTGAAGACGCAGCGTGACTTACGATCTGTTGGGCGAGGGCGAAAAAGCGGTTGTCAGCAGCATGGGAGCAGTGGAGACGTAGGGTGACTTACGAGCTGTTGGGCGAGGGCGAAACAGTGGTTGTTATCAGTGTGGAGTAGTGGAGATGCACAACGGCTTACGTTCTGTTGGGCAAAGGCAAAAAAAGCGGTTGTCAGCAGCGTGGCAGTGGTGGAGACACAGGGCAACTTACCCGCTGTTGGGTGAGGGTAAAAAAAGTGGTTGTTAGCAGTGTGGGAGCAGTGGAGACGCAGGGCGACTTACCCGCTGTTGGGTGAGGGTAAAAAAAAGTGGTTGTTAGCAGCGTGGGAGCAGTGGAGAGGCAGGGCGACTTACCCGCTGTCGGACGAGGGCGAAAAAGCGGTTTTCAGCAGCGTGAGAGCAGTGGAGACGCAGGGGGACCTACGAGCTGTTGGGGGAGGGCCACAAAAGCGGTTGTCGGCAGTGCGGGAGCAGTGGAGACGCAGGTGACTTACCCGCGGTTGGGTGAGGGTGAAAAAGCGGTTGTTAGCAGCAGGGGAGCAGTGGAGACGCAGGGTGACTTACAAGCTGTTGGGCGAGGGCACAACACTGGTTGTCAGCAGTGTTGGAGCGGTGGAGACGCGGGGTGACTTACGTTCTGTTGGGCGAGGGCGAAAAAGCGGTTGTCAGCATCTTGAGGCAGTGGAGGATGCGGGGCGGCTTACGTTCTGTTGGGTGAGGGTGAAAAAAGCGGTTGTCAGCAGTGTGGGAGCGGTGGAGATGCAGGGTGATTTACAAGCTGTTGGGCGAGGGCGAAACAGTGGTCGTCAGCAGTGTTGGAGCAGTGGAGATGCAGGGCGGCTTACGTTCTGTTGCGCGAGGGCGAAACAGTAGTTGTCAGCAACATGGGAGCAGTGGAGACGCAGGGCGACTCACCCGCTGTTGGGAGAGGGCGAAAAAACGGTTGTCGGCAGTATGGGAGCGGTGGAGATGTAGGGTGACTTACAAGCTGTTGGGCGAGAGCAAAACAGTGGTTGTCAGCAGTGTGGAACAGTGGAAATGCAGGGCAAGTTACCTGCTGTTGGGCGAGGGCAAAAGAGCGGTTGTCAGCAGCAAGGGAGCAGTGGAGATGCAGGGCGAATTACCCCCTGTTGGGCGAGGGTGAAAAAAGCGGTTGTTAGCAGCATGGGAGCAGTGGAGATGCAGGGCGACTTACATCCTGTTGGGCGAGGGCGAATCAGCGGTTGTCAGCAGTATGGGAACAGTGGAGACGCAGGGTGACTTACGAGCTGTTGGGCGAGGGTGAAAAACGTGGTTGTCAGCAGTGTGGAGGCAGTGGAGATGCAGGGTGACTTACATCCTGTTGGGTGAGGGCAAAAACGTGGTCGTCAGCAGCATGGAAGCAGTGGAGACACAGGGTGACTTACACCCTGTTGGGGGAGGGCAAAAAAGTGGTTTTCAGCAGCACAGGAGCGGTGGAGACGCAGGGCAACTTACATCCTATTGAGCGAGGGCGAAAAAACGGTGGTCAGCAGCATGGGAGCAGTGGAGACGCAGGGTGACTTATGAGCTGTTCGAGGGCGAAACAGGAGTTGTCAGCAGTGTGGGAGTAGTGGAGACGAAGGGCAACTTACATCCTGTTGGGCGAGGGCGAAAAAGCGGTTGTCAGCAGCATGGGAGCAGTGGAGACGCAGGGTGACTTACCCGCTGTTGGGCGAAGGCAAAAAAGCGGTTGTCAGCAGCATGGGAGCAGTGGAGACGCAGGGCAAGTTACCCGCTGTTGGTTGAGGGCGAAAGAGCGGTTGTCAGCAGTATGGAAGCAGTGGAGACGCAGGGCGACTTACGAGCTGTTCGGCGAGGGCGAAAAAGAGGGTGTCAGCAGCATGGGATCAGTGGAGATGCAGGGTGACTTACGTTCTGTTGGGCGAGGGGGAGAAAGCGGCTGTCAGCAGCATGGGAGCATGGAGACGCAGGGTGACTTACGGCCTGTTGGGGAAAAAGGGGTAGTCAGCAGCACGGGAGCATGGAGATGCAGGGCGACTTACCTCCTGTTGGGTGAGGGCGAAAAAGGGGTTGTCAGCAGCGTGGGAGCAGTGGAGATGCAGGGCGACTCACCTCCTGTTGGGTGAGGGTGAAAAACGGGGTTGTCAGCAGCATGGGAGCAGTGGAGATGCAGGGTGACTTACCCGCTGTTGGGCGAAGGCAAAACAGGGGTTGTCAGCAGCATGGGAGCAGTGGAGACGCAGGGCAAGTTACCTGCTGTTGGGCGAGGGCGAAAGAGTGGTTGTCAACAGCATGGGAGCAGTGGAGACGCAGGGTGACTTACGAGCTGTTGGGCGAGGGCAAAAAAGCGGTTGTCAGCAGCGTGGGAGTAGTGGAGATGCACAACGGCTTACATTCTGTTGGGCGAAGGCAAAAAAGCGGTTGTGAGCAGTGTGGACCAGTGGAGATGCAGGGCGGCTTACGTTCTGTTGGGCGAGGGTGAAAAAGCGGTTGTCAGCAGCGTGGCAGCAGTGGAGACGCAGGGCGACTTACAAGCTGTTGGGCGTGGGCAAAACAGTGGTTTTCAGCAGCATGGGAGCACTGGAGACGCAGGGCGACTTACCCGCTGTCGGACGAGGGCGAAAAAGCGGTCTTCAGCAGCGTGAGAGCAGTGGAGATGCAGGGCGACCTACGAGCTGTTGGGGGAGGGCCACAAAAGCGGTTGTCAGCAGTGCGGGAGCAGTGGAGATGCAGGTGACTTACCCGCTGTTGGGTGAGGGTGAAAAAGCAGTTGTTAGCAGCATGGGAGCAGTGGAGACGCAGGGTGACTTACGAGCTGTTGGGCAAGGGCAAAACACTGGTTGTCAGCAGTGTTGGAGGGGTGGAGACGCGGGGCGACTTACGTTCTGTTGGGTGAGGGCGAAAAAGCGGTTGTCAGCATCTTGAGGCAGTGGGGATGCGGGGCGGCGTACGTTCTGTTGGGCGAGGGTGAAAAAAGCGGTTGTCAGCAGCGTGGGAGCAGTGGAGATGCAGGGTGATTTACAAGCTGTTGGGCGAGGGCGAAACAGTGGTCATCAGCAGTGTTGAAGCAGTGGAGACGCAGGGCGACTTACATCCTGTTGGGTAAGGGCAAAAAAGCGGTTATCAGCGGCATAGGAGCAGTGGAGACACAGGTGAACTTACGTTCTGTTGGGCGAGGGTGAAAAAGCGGTTTTCAGCAGTATGGGAGCAGTGGAGATGCAGGGCGACCTACGAGCTGGTGGGGGAGGGCAAAAAAAGCGGTTGTCAGCAGTGCGGGAGCAGTGGAGATGCAGGTGACTTACCCGCTGTTGGGCAAGGGCAAAAAAGCGGCTGTCAGCAGGATGGGAGCAGTGGAGATGCAGGGCGACTTACATCCTGTTGGGCGAGGGGCAAAAAGCGGTTGTCAGCAGCATGGGAGCAGTAGAGACGCAGGGCGACTTACGTTCTGTTGAGCGAGGGGGAAACAGCGGTTGTCAGCAGTGTGGGAGCAGTGGAGATGCAGGCGGACTTACGTTCTGTTGGGCGAGGGGGAAAAAGCGGTTCTCAGCAGTATGGGAGCAGTGGAGACGCAGGGCGACCTACGAGCTGTTGGGTGAGGGCAAAAAAGCAGTTGTCAGCAGCATGGGAGAGACGCAGGGCGACTTACGTTCTGTTAGGTGAGGGCGAAACAGCGGTTGTCAGCAGCATGGGAGCAGTGGAGACGCCGGGCAACTTACGAGCTGTTGGGCGAGGGCCGAAACGGTGGTTGTGAGCAGTGTGGACCAGTCGAGTTGCAGGGCGACTTACGAGCTGTTGGGCGACGGCGAAGCAGTGGTTGTCAGCAGTGTGGAGCAGTGGAGATGCACGGCGGCTTACGTTCTGTTGGGCGAAGGCAAAAAAGCGGTTGTCAGCAGTGTGGGAGCAGTGAAGATGCAGGGTGACTTACCTCCTGTTGGGCGAAGGCAAAAAAGCGGTTGTCAGCAGTGTGGGAGCAGTGAAGATGTAGGGTGACTTACCTCCTGTTGGGCGAGGGCGAAAAAGCGGTTGTCAGCAGTGTGGGAGCAGTCGAGATGCAGGGCGGCTTACGTTCTGTTGGGCGAGGGTAAAACGCGGTTGTCAGCAGTGCGGGAGCAGTGAAGACGCAGGGCGACTTACAAGCTGTTGGGCGAGGGCGAAAAAAGCGGTTGTCAGCAGTGTGGGAGCAGTGGAGACGCAGGTGACTTACCCGCTGTTGCACGAGGGTGAAAAAGCAGGTGTCAGCAGCATCGGAGCAATGGAAATGCCGGGTGACTTACTCGCTGTTGCACGAGGGTGAAAAAGCAGGTGTCAGCAGCATCGGAGCAATGGAGACGCAGGGCGACTTACCCGCTGTTGCGCAAGGGTGAAAAAGCGGTTGTCAGCAGCGTGAGAGCAGTGGAGACGCAGGGCAGCTTACAAGCTGTTGCGCAAGGGCGAAAAAGCGGTTGTCAGCAGCATGGGAGCAGTGGAGACGCAGGGCAACTTACGAGCTGTTGCGTGAGGGCGAAAAAGCGGTTGTTAGCAGCGCACATGCAGTGGAGAAAGCAAGGCGGCGTACAGGCTGCTTCACCAGCGTGAAAAAGCGGTTGTCAGCAGCAGGTCAGCAGTGGAGACACAGGATGACTCACAATCTGTTGCCCGAGTGCGAAATAGTTATTGTCAGCAGTGCATGCGTGGTGGATATACGGTTTAGCTACCTCCTTCACATCCCTTTCCGTCAGAAAGGCTACAGCCTCGGCCTCGTTCAGCGCTTTAGCAACATCGACTGCCGTTCCATAAACCCCCCCTCATCATCCGAGTCATGTCAGTGTGTCCATTCCCCACAATGCCTGCCACACTCACATTCACTATTCCGATCTTCTCCCAGATGGTCCAGTAGCAACGCGATACACTCAGTGCTCCCCACCAGTGCAGCGACATGAAGTGGAGATCCAAATGAAATCCCTATTATCACATCAGCAGCCACTTCTCCCACGTATGACCACGCACCCTGGAGGCTGACCGCCGCTCCCGCCTCAATCAATAGCTTGGCCACCTCGAACTGGTTGTTGGCGCAAGCAGCGCAAAGTGCTGTCCCATAACGACCTCCAACCCCAAAAATTAGCCTTGCTACCGACCCCATCAATGTTGAGGCACTCGCCAACGAAATTGATGTCTTTCCCTTTGTTAGTCCTGTTATCAGGCGGCGATTGTACTACCACTACGTGCCCATTCGCCGAGGCTACGTGAGGTGCCGTCAGAACAAAAAATCAGTGTGGTGACAAATGCAATCAAATTGTACAATCTTACCATGGTCGGTTTTAATCTCGTTGAGAAGTAATCTCACCATATCTGCATTCCCGTGATATGCTGCTACCTGGAGCAAGCTTGTGTCTTGAATCAGCTCCATTGGATGTGCACCTTCCTTCACCAGGTCTTGATATCTCTCAGCAAATGGTGTTGCCTTAGCCTCTTCCCAGAGTCGCTTCTGGACGCCTTGCACTGCGTCTTGGATGTCTTGCAATGCATTCCAAGCATCCCGTAGAGGCATAACGAGAAGAAGCAAAGCAAGGACCTGCCCAAAACCCCACAGACCATCGCCATCAGATTGAAGGTGTTTGTTGCGGGAGAGAGTGAGTTCGATATCGATCAGGAAGATGATGTTGATGACGGCAAGGAGCGCTAATCCGGCGACCAGAATGGCGGTGTCAACTTCTTCAGAGGAGAGTGAGTGAACGAGGTTAATCGCAGAACAGAAGGACACTCACTTCGAGACTCTACATTCACGGGCGGGTCCCTCCACGACCGGAACTGGTTGTATGCGACATGAAGCGCCAGAAAAAATAAGATCGGCGGGAGAAGATTGACGCCGGGGATAAGGAGAAGAAAATACATCGCCAATGAAAAAATCCGCAGTGGGTGTGACGAGAAGGGCACGGGGCCTCCAACGATAGTAAGTGTTGGATCACAGAAGATGGGGTGGCCGAATTTGAGTGGATCAAGCCACAGCCAGATTCCAATGGCGGACATGAGCGAGAGGTGAAAGGAACCAAGGAAGAGCACGGGTGCCTGTGAAAAAAGGTCCCAAAGGCGATCGACGATGTGGAAGACGAACAGATCCCAAAGGTGTTTGGCAAGGTGGAAGATCACAACGGGGCGGAAGACCGGCGCGGTGCGGGGGCTGCAGACGGGTGAGTCATAATTGGGCACAAAACGCGACACGAACCTCTTAGCCCTGATGTGTCGAAGGCAGGCTTTAGAGGAGCACACAACCGGGACCCAGGCTGACCAGGTCGCAGGAATGTGCTTCCTACCCGGTTCAAGACGACAACGAGGGCAGCGTGGCTTCCAGTCCGAGTCCTTACCGCGCCAGTTCCGTGGGTCGGCCGTGCTGTGCTGGTGGGCGTATAGCAGAAACCAGATCCAAGTGCTGGTATTGTTCATCCAGCTCAAATCGAGGATGACGGCCGCATGAAACCCGGTGATCGGCTGCCCGTCGGCAGCAGTGGTGGCCTGGACGATGGTGGAGACGAGAATGGCGAATGCGATGGCGAGCATGCCGATGGACTGGTCCTTGATGCCTTTCATCTCATCGGGGGAAACTGTTCCATCCCGAAGGTACGCCACGACCGGGATGAAACATAGAAGGTTTTGTGCGTAGATCGCGGCGCGAACTCCAATACCAGAGATGTCTGGGTTGGCGTTAATGCATTGAGAGGGGCCTATGGTGGTTAGGAGCAAAGTGTGAGTGCGTGCTTGTGTCCCGCGTCCTCCACGGCCAACAAGAAGTCCTATGTACGTCACGCAAGGTTGACAGTTGGTTGCAAGAGGTGAGCGATCTTCGGATCTTGGGATTTGATGTGGCCACGTCCATCACTTGATGGAAGTCATGCCGTTAAGTCTCCGCCCACAAGCCTACGACTCAGTGTTTTCTTCCTTTTGTCTCGCCCACTCTGCACGCTCGCTGAGATATACAATTATCATCCTAAATCAAGTGTCCCTATCACTGAATTCCCGCTCTCAAGAAATTGTGGCTCATTAATATGTGCAGTACCAGCCGAGTTTGCGGTCAAAGAGGTACGTGCATTATTTACTGGAAAGAGCCCATGTTTTTTCCAGAGTTCGCGCTGTGGGTTTGCGCGAAGGACTTGCGTTTGGGACGCGCCGCGACACGTCGACGCCAATCGCCGCTGTTTGTCCTGCCAAACACTTTCCTTTTTCGGGGGGTAGGTAGGGTCGTGGGAATGTTTGCCAAGATCTGAAGATCGCTCACCTCTTGGTTGGTTGACAGCCATCTGGCAAATTGAACGACCAGGTGAGCGCTGGCAGTGGCGCAACTCGAGGCCTGGTTACAGCATGACACGCGGTGACTTTTTCGCGCAAGTCCTCAGGGTAGACGAGCCGAGTCTATTGTACAGGGAACATTGAGTAGGATACCGGAATCTGGTGTGGCGAAGGGAGTAGCGAATGTACTAGAAGGAGCGACGGATTTGCAGGGCAAGCTCATGCCATGTACATGCATACACTGCACCGGAAAGTTACGCTTGCATGCATCCGAGATCAATACTTGAAATGACATTAATATTGGTGTTGCATTGGTGCCGCGCAGACAGGGTTCTTAATTTCTCGCCCCAAAACCCACGCTTTGAACGCGTGGGAGTAATATGGGGATAAACGGCGCTAAGGAATGGAATGTTAGGGATTATAAAAATTGGACCGCAGGTGAAGTCTCGCCATCGAGGCCGCCTGAAGCCCAAGCCAAGGGTGGTTGGTGGTCAATCTTGACAGTGTCAACTTGAAGCGGATCTAGAGTCGTTTGCGGGATCTCAGACTGTCAATCAATCGGATCAATCTACCTCATCTCCGACACTGTCGACCTTCTGGTCTCCTTCAATCGCTCAAGCAATACACGCCCATTCGCCGTTCGAGCTGCCCTATCTCCGAGTGTGCACGCATCCAATTCAACGGACGTCCGCTCATATCGCGATTCGTACGCCACCATACGCATTACACCATTTTAGCTTCTCGTCTCGTAACCCAGATACCCATCCGTGTATTCTCGGTACGTGCCGCTCGAATTGCCTCGCCGTCCACCGCAATACCTCCGCCCTAGCCGAGTAGGACATAGCATCCCACTCGGATTTGGATAGAGCCGCCGATGATACAGGACGCGGATGCAGACACCACCGTCCTATTGACACCGACTTCCCGTACGCCGTTGCCCTAGCTCCATCGCGCGCACGTCCACATCCACCCTAGCGCCACTCCGTCCGGCGCCAGCGCCTCGGAAATCATGTAAATGTGCACGCCGCCTCGTCGGTGTCAACCTATGCGCCGCCTTGCCGTCGACCCCGCTGCTCCGCCCTCCTTCGCAGAACACATCCTACTCTTTGTACGCCGTGCAACGAGCCCCCGCCCGCCCTCAGCACGACCTAGAGTGCCCTCCCCACGCCCACGCCACAGCCCACCTCCGGCTCGTGGTGCTCCATGCGAGCGCGTCCCATGCGGCGTGGACCACGACCTGCGGATAGCAGCTCCGCTGTCCCGCCCACGCTGCGCTCGCGCACACACCCCTCTCTGCATTCTACGCCCCGCCGACCCCGGATGCGGAGCGAGCGCGCCCACCTCCGCGTCTAGGCGCAGAGAAGGCTTCAAGACGGGATGTGCACTCGTACACGGGAGGACAGATCGTGTCTTTGAAGGCATCCTACATCGGGCGTGAACTCGCGCATAGAGGGCAACGTCCGTCTCGTATCCAGCCGCAGAAGCACACGACTCCCGCACGCAAGGCTGCATCCCTTGTGGGGCGCGGAGGGGCGTATATGGATCTTGATGAGGTGAGTTTTGGCTCGTCTTTCACTTTCGTTTTCGCAATGGACTTGAAGTTGTCGCACGGGGTTTTTTCCATTCGCGCTGGACTCCCTTCTTTTACACACACTCTCAGCATTCATTCTTCCTCGCTCTTTCCTCCTATCCCCTCGCGCACGCCCCTGCACTCTTCTGCTTGACCATGACCCACCCGCCTTCGTTCCTCCATCGCATCCCTCAGCCCCTCTTTCTTATCCACCGTCTTTTCATTCGGTTCTTCCCTCTCCACCACCCGGTTTGTGCCTCCCTTCGTAATTTGCCTTTGTGCCCTTGCCCTTCGAGTGTCATGCAGCATACTTCGCGTACTGAAACTCGCAGATGTTGGCGATCTCGCTGGACTTCAGAGGGCGGAGGAGTGGCATTTTGGCTGTCTCGCGAAAAGGCGAAACATGCATTCCCGCTTCGGGGAGTTTCAATTTCTCCACCCTCATCTCTGCGTGCTGTGTACTCCGCGCCTTCCCCCATCGTTTGTCCTTCGCTCGCTGGATGAACGTCGGACGAATGAGTCAGCGTATACGCTGACGGGCGACTTAGCTCGCATTTCGCTTCGCGTTTCATCGCTATTGCCTCTATCGTCCCGCGGACTATACCAACACGGGCTCGATACCTCCATGCACCACCCCCCTGATTTTTCGGTGCTCTTGGCTGCCCGTCGTCGACCTGGAGCTGTTCATCGTCGTCGGGATGTGGCTGTGCCTTGCGACGATTATTTTCGACTTTTCTTTTATCGCTGTTTTTTTTTTTTTTTTGGCTGGGACGGGTTGAGGATTCACCCCGTTGTCCTCGTCACCCCTTCTCTCATCGCTGAGCCCTCTTCTCGTGTTCCACGTCGTCTTTCCTTTTGCCGCGATCAAATGATCTTGTTACTGACCTCTTTTTCCTCTTGCAGCAACCTCTTCGCCCGACAATCTCCACCCGAGCCAATTCCCTGATTGCAGGTGCTCGCCGTTCACGTAAACGCCTGGCGTCCCCGCCGGACGCCGTCTCATTTTCCACCCGCAGACCATTCTCATCCGGCGGCGGTGCATTTCCGCCACCAGGCGGGCACTTTCCAGCTGGCGGTGCAGGTCCTCCCACGCAGGCAGCGGGTTCTGAAACCGCAGAGCAGGAGATTTCGCTTCTTCCCTGCTTCGCGCCCGTTGCGCATATTTCTCCTTATCTTCCTTCCTATTCTTCCATTCCGATATAGGCTCTCCTCTCGTATCGTACATCTTATATATGCACCTACTTTGCCTGCCCGCACTTTGCGGCCCCGTACGCAATATGTACTTCTACGTCCTAATATATTCCTTCCCTTTTCTTGTGGCCTGTACCTCACTGCGATCTGCCAATCGCCGTTTTGTATCCTACCAAAAATATCTGGTGCGTCCGCGCGCTTCTATGTACAGTACCCTCTTTTGCGTGGCTTCGTCGTTCTTGATTTGACCTCTACTTACCAGGCACATGTCTTGAATGTCTTGAATGCACGATGCGAAACTGTCCTCGATTTTGATGGCCAATCGGCGGTTTCGCCTAACACTGAGGTGTAAGTATGACAAGGGCCCAACTTAACGCCAGACAAATGCGTGTTTATCCTCAAAGGAATTACAGTTGAACAGATGGCATCTATCACCGTTCTTTGTGCACGTCCGGAATATCAAAAATTCCCATTTCCAAGCTCCAGCAGAGATTAGAACTAAAATAGCAGAAGAACAGAACGCTCAACCAGGAAAATCAGTTTTTTAAAGTGCGCTTTTCAGAATCTACGAGACACGAGGACTCATTTCTGGCAGGCAACAAAACCAGACTCTTCTCGAAACACTTTCCAGCTTTTTCACACCTCTAATTCGTCTTCGTGAATCCTGCCGGACTAGGGACCAGCATGATTACGAGCACGATAATTACTGGCGGCGGAACATCTATAGTAAGCTATCCAGAAGACTGGTACAGTATATTCCACATTTCCGAGACTTGAAAAATGACTGGGACGTCCTTCCAATTCGCCGAAGACAAGGGGCTTAATTACAAAGGGGTACCGTGACCCCGCCGATATCTACCATGATCTCGCCAAGGCTGGTCTCACCCGGGGGCTTGGATGTTCGACCGCCGGGATGCGCTAGAAAGCCGAGTCTCGAGATAAACCGGAAGAAAAACTTCCAGAGTTGTCTCTCCAGTGGAAGTTGGAAGGCAGCCCGGATAGCCATCTATTCGTAAGTTATTAGAACTGTAAGGCCGCACGCGTCAACAAAGATTTATTCACCGTAACAACAGGAACCGACGATATCAAATTGGATTCTTCAACGAGAAGATATTGAAGAAGCGCAAGGGCAAGGGAATACCCAGCAACGGGTAGCAGCAACAAATGCACGTGAACGATGTGGACCTACGCCGCGCTCGTCGCCTTCGCGGCTCGGGCCTATGCCAACACAGCACGTCTTATTTTGTTTTATTCCTTCATCGCGTTTGTCTTCCACATTTCATTTCTAAAGACGGTCGAACTCCTCCCACTCCCTCAGATTTATCTTACAGCAGTGTGGTCAACGTGTCCCGCATCGCACTACGAAGTTGTTCATGTCCCATCCCGTGCACATGTGCGCCGCGCCGCGCAGTGCGCGTCGCGTTGAAACACGGTCAGGTAAAAAGTTAAATTACTTACAGCATTTTTAGTACTTCTTCACCACTTCCCTCACAATTTCGCCCCTGTTGTATCCGTTCCACGTTCCCTTTTTGTAGCAATCCCGACGTTACCGCTGATCTGGACGCGCGTACTTGTTTGGACTGCGCTGGGGAGCCTTAGACTAGCATTGGGCATCCAATGTCGATGCTGACTGAGCTGGGCATCGGTTCTTCCTATACTCTTTTGCGCAGGTTCTGGGCAGGTACTGTACTATTTTATTTAATTCAACAGGGGGTGTTGTGTGTTACACCCCGGTACGAATGTTGGAATTCGGACAGACGGGTGGAGCAGCATTGCAAAAAGAAAAAATTGTACAGGACGGAAACGAGTTCTTAGGGGCCTCTGGTGTTCAGACAGAGAGTACTCAGACACTTTCAGGTGCTCTTCAGCGTTAGATATCGTGTTACTGCAGAGCGCATGTGATTCAGACACCATTTCAATGACACAATAGCTACAGCGACAAGGAGTAGAATCAGAAATCCGCATTCGACATCGGCACTTGGTTAATTGAGGCGAGAATTTCGTCAAAAAAATGTGTTAATGTACTGTAGAGTTTCGTTCAATTCTCCGCGGCTGCGACCTATGACAAGCACATCCGAACTAAAAAACTTCGTAAATGTGGAAAATGGCGCGACGGTACTCGCTCATTCATAGGTTTTAATGTTTAAATTGATAGAGGACAAAAAAATGTAAATTATAGAGTGTAATATCTGCGTCAAGACCATGGTACGCTGTCCGAACGCACAGGATGCGGATTTTTGGAGACACGCTAATGACAGGAATGAGGATTTGGATGTACCTGGGTTGCAGTAGTCCTGCTTAACTCTGCCAATGTTGTGTCTCAGCATTTGCCGATGAATACTTCTCGCGAGGGGGGCATCTAGCAGTCCAAGAGGATTCAAGAGGCCACTACTGTTATGCTTGCCGCCATGAAACCGTGGAAAATCCGATATCTCAGGATCAGACACGGGTGCAGCCTATGTCCCAAACCTAGACAGCCTCCAGCAGAGTTACAGTGGCTGAGAAGACACCTGTGTGAGGGAAGCAGAGACATTCCGGAGCTATTATAACCGTCTTCGCTCGCGAGATCAAGTGTGCAATCTGGTACATCTTGAGGGTGAAGACCTGAATGCTTGGACGCCTGCTCTGGCTCTCTGTTGGGAAAGAGTGGATGCATCCGCAATCAGGTGGCATGTGGAGGACATGGCTATAAATGGAGAGATGGGATTGATACCGGTTAGAGCTGGAAGTTGTTGCTCATTGAAATGCAACAGCCTCTCTTCAAAAATAGACACAGATAATTATCACCTGCAAAGACGTCGCCCACTAGCCCCTTTGCAAAATAGATAAGCTAGTTTGCACCAAGGCGCGTCGTATGAGGGTGAGAGGTTACGAGACCTTCATCATGTTACTGAGCAACGTACTTACAGCTACAAGAGCGAGCGACAGACGGAAATGAAGTGCAAATGTCAAGCTCGGCCGACGGCGAACAAGTTGACCCTGTCTTCAATGATAGAAAAGTGGAGCTTCAAGTCCAAGGGGTGACAAGTTGTTGCTAGGCTGGAAGTAGAGGGCAAAGGAAGCGGAGGTGGTTGATAACCCGAACCCCGCACTCAAAATCTACTTTGGGAAGATGCTAGCACCAGCCGCACCTCGACCCAGGAAACTAGGCTGGAGGTAGAGGGGAGGAAGAAGTGGTATCCGCTTTGCGTTAAATACTCAGCTCATCATCATTCATCAATACTTGATGGCACTCTGATGATCTCTCAACTCAACGACCGCTCAAACAAAAATGCGCGACATCGGCTACTTACCCCGAATTGTGCAACGTGAACCGTGAATGGCTCTCTGCTCAATCACTGATCAGCGCCAGAGCTGTGTCAGCCACCTCTCTCTTGTCTCTCGCCATCTCCTGCTATTAGGGGTATGGGCAAACGGTAAGTGATTTTCAATAAACAGAACAGGCACTGAGCCCACCGCCGCTGACAGTAAACGGCCTGGCCACCGTGGCAAGGGTGAAGTGACCACGGCAAAGAAAATGGGCCGGTACCTGGCAGACGGTGGAGTGTACCAGTGCGGGCAGAAAAAGATTGAGGAGCTGACCGGTGCGTGTCTCTGTATGAGCACTATGATTAATCTTAAGTGTCTCAACTGGTATCTACGATATTCGAGCTAAATCTTCCCTTCCCCGACCACTTCGCTGGAGGAACGAGAAACCGCACGCTCGTTGGACAGAAGGCTGCAGAGGGCAGCTGGCTGCAGAGGGCAGCTGGCTGCAGAGGGCAGCTGGCTGGATCCCTCTGAACTGCCAGATATCACGACAGACGACCGGCTCAAGCTCTTCATCAAGACCAATGATCCTATGCCGGAACAGCTCGAAAACTTTGGTCCTAACCAATACCCTCGATGGCTTCTCGATAAGCATTTTGCCGATCCAAGCCAACAGGTACTGCTCTTTTCTGATCGTGCACCTGAATGGCTGGCGATGCGTTTCCCTGACGTGATTCCCCTCCAAATGCAGCGGAAGCTCCTGTCTTCTTGGGATGGGGCCATTGCCGTTGGCCTACGATTTCCAAAGACCGAGGCACAAGCGCTCCTCCACTCCGGCTCTGTATCTCGGCGTGTGGAACCTTTACTCTAATACGCCTTACATCACTGCTGACTCGTGCCAAAAAATTGTGCCGCGGAAGCGAACGTCGGGCGGAATACAGCTCGCACGCTTAAAACAAAAGCAGGTGACCGCTCAACTGGATGTGTTCCTTGGTATAATCAAGAACGGTGTAGTCCCCAAACTGAGGAGCCTGGTTGACTGGGACATCGGCGAGGGCTCTAGGATACGCCACCGGTACGCATTCCTTCACCACGCGGAAATTCTATCAACTGAGCATCCGAAGCATGCATCAACGTGTCCCGGGCCGTGCCACCCTCGAACGCGAATTCCGCTAGCGGCCCAACCTCAATTTTGATGGGCTCTTCTTCACTGTTGCCGTGAAGGAAGGTTCCAGCGAAGTCCTCCATGTGGATTGGAACAATAACCTCCACACATACGCAATTATCTTTTGCGTTGGGGATTACACCGGGGGAGAATTCTGCATTCCGCAGATTGGTTACCGCATCCCACTTCGAGCTGGTGCCATTTTGGCGGTAAGGACCCGTCTTCTAGCTCACTGCACCCTTGTCGGCAGTGGTAGACGTTTGGTGTTCACCTGCTTCACGGATAGTACACTCTTAGAACAGACTATTGCTGGTGGTTTTGCCTTCCTTTAATATGTTAGAAACCTGTACACTATCCTGAGCATGCTCTTGTGATATAGCGATCACTATTCTACTCGTCATCACAAAAAGTAACCGCCAATTGATTCACTGCACCAGATCACGTGCACTGAGCTCATCCATACCTTACCACCGAATACCTACAGATATTTGCTGAAGACCACGTAACTTGTTTTGGAGGAATTGACCCAGTATTGCTCTCCAGAGACCAGAAAAGATCTGCGACCCATGTTTACATTATGACATTTTATCCAACAGTCAGAAGAAACTTCACAAAAAAAATACTCAGAGCCTGAATTCAGAGTGGGGTATCCTTGAATAGATAAACAGACATCTTCAGTGGATTTTGTAACCGTGAAGTCCCTGATTATGTAACAGATTCTTGCTGCAAATTGTGTTGCAGCAATGTCTGCAGGATTTCAAGATCAGTTGTTGAACAAGTGATTTAGATGGTAAATTGTCATGTAGAGCACCGTGGATGGATGAAACAATGACTGAGAAGTGCTCCAGTCAAATTTCAAGCAAATCTGAGCTGTCAAGGTTACTTTTGTCAGCTTAACTGGAGAGCGGCTTGTGCATGATTCATCCAGGCATGACTCGCCGCAGAAAATGCCTTGTACAAGAATATCCATTTACTTTCCCCGAGTTCCAAGTCATGGGATATGCTCAACATATCTTAAAGAATAGCCCTGACAACAGATAACTCTATCTATGCCCACAGACCGAGCCATACACCCCAATCTTGGACACATGTAGCAAAAATCACGTGGACTCAAAACAATTGATTCACAGAGGGTATACGCATGATTTTTGATGCCGAGTTAGATATTAAGGGCGAGAATATATCCATATGAACATTTCTAGGTAGTCAGACCCAGAATATTCCATGAATTCCTGCCGTAGTAAGCGAATTAACGGTCACTTTTTGTGATGACGAGTAAGCTTCTTAGAAGACCTTCCTTTCCATAAAGAGATCATGTTAGTGCTGAGGCATCTGTCTATCCGGTGTAGGAGCCGGCAGTGCGTCGTGCTTTTCGCCCTGCAATGTTGGGGGGTGGGGGTCTGCTCCTGTCATAGACATGGTGGAGCCCAAAAGCAAGTCTTCATGGGCCCGTGGAGACGCGAGTACGTGTCGTGTGCGTCTAGGTGAAAACATACAGGAAGGCCACCGTGCGGCAGTACGTGCCTATGGAATACACCGTGGAGAACCAATGCTCCCTATTTTCGTGTAAATGGATGAAGAAGAAGGTACGAAAGCAGTAGATGAGCTTACTAACTGGTGGAAAATCACCCCTACCAAAACCATCACCGCATCCCCTGCACCTTATACCTTTCAGTGGCTTCGTCTGGTTCATCTGCGCCTTGTCCAGGAGCATTCGCCCCGCGACAGTCTGCCGCATTACCCATCCGAGATCCCCAATAAAATTTCTTTTGAATTATGGTGATTTTTGAAGACCTCGGAATTTTCAGTGTCACCTGTCACCTGAACATTCCATTCCGTCGGCGCCGGCCCTGTCTAACAACTACTGAATCCCGCTGGCCAAGATCGCGGTGGACGATCCATGAACATCCGTCCTTTTCGCTGCACAATCCATGCCGTCACTGTCCCTCTCGACTCGCCCGCTTGCCCACTGGAATCGCCCAGCGCGCGTGTAAACCTCCCAGTATCTTTCCACCTTTCGGCACGATACCTGCGTCTCTGCCCTCACAGCTGTGCCCTGACGCCCTTGCCGCCATTCTGAAGACGACTCGCGCGGCCCTCTTCATTCGCCGATGCCGCGCTCTTCCCGCGTATTCAAAGAGCACGCATCTCCGAGTCAAAGCCATCGACCAGGCACCTTGTACGAGTTTTATTCCAGACGCGCGTACTTTTTCCTCTTTTTCAATCCCTCACTGACTCGATCCTCTGGATTTGGCTTGTCTTGTGCACAAAAGCAGGCCTGCATCGTCTCACGCTGCTCAGCAGGCCGGTGGAGAAGGGATGTTGGCGTCCAGCATATCCGAGATGCGTCGCCCGTTATCGCGTGTAATTCCTTGCGCTAATTTCGTGTGCTTGTCCTCGTCCCAGTCCGAACGCGCCCGGTGTGCGCGTCCTCCTCGCAGCGTCGCTTCAAGGTGCAGCAGCGCATTCATTTCGACTCCGCCTTCCTACCACTAGGACTACGCAGGCGAGCAGTCGCCTTAGCCGAACCCGTTCTGCGCAGGCGCAAATATGCGTCTCGTGGCGTGTGCGGCCAGGCTTGGAATGCTCTAGTAGTCCGTAGTCTTATTCAGTGTCGTCCCCGACATCGCGTGCGCCACCACCTCCGACAACACCAGTGCCGGCGGCTCGCCGTATAACCTCATCATGGAGACACGTCCTCCACGTCTCGACGTCCGGGATCGCAAGTTTCGGGGACGCAGCAAGCGCTGTGCAATGGTTGAGTTGGGCGGGGACAGCTGCACTTCGGGGGCCAGGGAATGGGTGGCATGGGTTTCATGCAGCCAAATCGAACCGATGAACAACCACTCGCCCGCAAGCCGTGAACTTAGCCCGCCAAGTTGAAGTTCCCGCTCGATGCTGCTCGACCCAACCCATGCCTGAAATAAGTTCATGTGATACGGTTTTAAATTTCCTCGCACGCTCGCCTCTGGCTTTCTTACCACCACCGTCCCCCGTGCGCCGTGCCCCATCCTCCTTGCCGGCTCCATTGTTCCCGCCCCTGCGGCCCTTCTCGCTGCCACCAACCTCCTCGTGCACGCGACGCTCGAGCGCGCGCCAACGCAGCTCATGGACGTCGGCGCCGTGGACATTGAACGCCGGGTGTGCTCTGAGTCAGCCACATCCCAACTAGCAGGCGGAGGGGAGACCGAGCAAGAGCGCTGCGCGCACAGGAGCGCGCGCAAGGTGATGCGCCGCTTGGCTGCTGCGCTCGTTGAGCCGAAGTTTGAGAGCCAGGTCTGGAGAGCTGCCGCCCCAGCTGACCTTCCGCGCGGTGTACAATGGTATCCCCTCTCCCTTCATGCAAACAGAGCAACAGCAGCAGCCGGGCGTGGGGGAAGTGCAGGTGCGGAGGGAGGCGCTTCTGCCGCGCTCCGTGGCCAAGGGCTCCGGGTGCCATGCGCCGAAAGCGTTGCTGTGCCGCCCACCCAGTTTTGAATCTGTAGTACTTAGATTACTGTGCAATTTCGTTCAATTCGGCACGGGTTGTGACCCGTGACCCAAAATACCGATTCGGCACTTCGGCAACCCACCAAGTTTGGCGTGACACCTCCAAAAATTCGGCATTCAAGACGGAAATTTTCGAAAATTCTGCCTTTTTTGCACCTCTGAGGGAGATTTGGCCCTGATGTCACGCATTTTACATTCGGCACTGGGTGCCGTGACCCGTGACCGAAACCAAAATTCATCGCGGCACAGGGGGTGCGTGACGCGTGACCGCCGAATTGAACGAAATTGCACAGTAATTGCACTTGGGTTTGAATTGATACACTTGACTTATTCCAAGAAATAGGGTGTTACATAGTAGGGATTTCAACCCGATTTCGAGCTCGATTTCGACTCGATTTCGGATCTGATTTCGAAGGCAGCGTGACACGGAGAACGCCGAAATCCGCGATTTCGAGCGAGCGATCAAAGTTGAAATCCTGATTTCGATTTCATCCTTGTGTCTGCTCATCATCCGCCAACCGCGCTCATCGCCTCCCGCCCATCGATCACCACGATGATCTTGCATATCTCTTGAACCCGGCCCCCTTACACGGCGCGCTCTTGACCAGATGATAAGTACTTTGAGAGCACAGTACACTCAGTAATTACTGTATTCAAAACGATGTTTCGAGGGCAGACTACATGTGTCGGGAATCGGCGGCGGGAGGGGCGGGCAACGTTGGCCGAAATCAGCAGACCACGCCAAACACTTTGATGAATCCCACGCTTTCAGCTGGCTTTTGAGTGTCACATCAAGTCACGAAATCCATGCTTGAAATCCAACTCGAAATCGAGCTCGAAATCAGCCTGAAATCAAGTTGAAATCTCAACTGTATAACACCCTCATATATCCAGGGTGCGCGACTGGAGAAACAACAAGTAGTCACCCGGGAATTTAGATGGCAGAAGACCCTCGCAAATGTGCGAGGGAATGGATTAAAGACTAAAGGTATTTATACAGAATTCGGCGGAATGTCCATTCAAGCCCGCCGGATTACGCACATGAAATGACGGGAACTTCACGGAACAGGAGGCCTCGAAATCGAAGTGGAGGCCGAGGTTGTCGGGTTGCGCGCGAGCACGGACTCGGAATTCCAACTTATCAATAGTTGGGGAGACGGAATTGAATGGCAGTGACCTCGGGGTATACGAGCATAGTTACGGCGTCGAAGGGCGCCAGCGATCTTGGTGTGAATCTAGAGTAGATCACCCGGGTTAGGGTGAATTATGTAGATCGAATTCCAACCAACTGACCTGGGCGCATTGGAAAACGATCCAAGTTGCCAACTTGAAGGACAGGGCGATGAACCTGTGCATAAACTGATCAGTGGAGCCGTAGAAGTAAAGAGGAATCACCTCAAGATGTACCGCCATAATTTGAGTATGTCACATAAGAGAGCATAGTTTGAACCCCAAAAAAAAGTAGAAAAGGATAGAGGCGGAGTTCGGGTATGGGGACGCCCACGGCTAGTGAGTGTGAGTAATCGCCCATACGCTTATGCAGAAAACGGCGCCGCGGTATCGTGATGTGAAAGTGGTTAGTCACTCCTCTGCACGCACAACCCAAGCCGTGCAGTTGTGAACACAGGCGATCCAAAAGCAGTGGTACTGCCCGTCTACCCATGAGGCACACACTGGGCCTCTGACAGGACATAGTGACAGTATTCACAGGTTCATAGAATCGTAGTAGTACAGTCATGTCCACCCATTGAGGCGCACACTGTGCCTCTTAATGAATGAACACAGTGTTTCCTGGTAGATACGCTGGCTCTGCCCCTACAAGCTGTCGGAATACGAGAGATACGAAGCTGAAGAAGCCGCACCAGGAGGAGCGAAGCCAACAAAAGTGCAAGTGAGTCAGCGCAAGCCGGGTCAGAGTATCGGTACGACGCGAGTGTACGGCGCGGGAAATAAACGAGAAATGCGCGGAGGGCGAGAGCTATTCCCGCGTAGTACAGAATAATATACAACGACCACGAAAAAAGGAAATGTGCATAATAAATTATTCCAGTGGCCACTCCACAAGATCCGGGCGACCAGAAGAGGTCCACCAATGAATTCAGCTGCGCCGATAATTCGTAGATGGTCCAGATATGTTAATGAATAAACTTGAGGCGAGAAATAGGGCGCGGCGGCAGAAGAACGCAGCATTGAAGCACGTTCGAAGAGGTAGCCAATAAAAGAAGCAAATACGAAGCAGAAGCTGGCTTTGGTCTTCGGGGATCAGCGCGAGCGAGAGATGGGCGCGTCAGAGCGACGGCGGGATGGCGGTAAGAGAAGAGACGCGTTGTTTGTTTCGGAAGTTGTTGCAAACACCGGATGACAGTTCCGTTTCCGGCATCAGCGCAAACGACCAGCTCACTACAGCCTAACCCTAGCTTTCCCGATAGTCTCTTTGATTCGTCTGAGTCGCTCCGACCCCGTCCTCACCCTGCGTCGTCACCCACTCTCATCGCTTAGTTTTCACGCGCCACTTGCTGAGTACGGCTACCGTGTCCTCCCACGCCGCATCCACGTCCCCGGCGTTTTCGCGTCCCACCACTGCCAGCACCCGTCTCGCAAGCCGGCGCGGCGCAGTGGCAATGCGACCACGATCCCCGCCTTTTATGTCAAGTCGTTCCATGGCGTCCACGGATCCACCCACGGCTCGTCCATGCGCACTACTCGCCCATGACACAGGGAGCGACACGGCTGCCGTACAGACTGCACGGACTTCGAATAGGAGGAGGAGGGTCTGACGTGCAACGCAGGCACGGGCGAGTGGGACCGGAATTCTGACCAAGGTCAATGCGACTGGCAGGTATGGCCTCCCCTATATATATACCATTAACTGATGATTCTTTCTTGGCTCGTGGCTTAGCCTCGCCCGCGCCGCACTCTTGCAGCTGATGTATAGATGAGCCTCCCCGCGGCGTACTACACTGCGTCTGTTCCTCTGCTCCGTTTACCTCAATTTTGAGCTCCCCGCCGTCTCGGTTTCTATCCTCACCTTCTCTATGCAAGCGCGCCACACGTTTCCCATCCTTTCACCTGTGCGGAGGGCGAAAGGGAGGAATTGGACGACGAGAAACGGGGACCGTATGCCCACGACCGCCAGCGGTGGGAGATGTAGCTTCAGACATTAGCAGGTATGCATCTTCCTTCCTTGAGCTCGATGCATCTGACGATTTCTGCGATTCATCCTCCATCAGAATCTCTCTTTCTTCCACCCATCCTTGCGTCACCCTCTCTCATTTGCAGTCCGCCGTCGGCCTGGGGCTTTTCATGCTGCTCTTGGATCTCTCACCCCCTCCGCTCCCACCCCGCAGTGACGCCGTGGTTGCCCCGAGCTCGGATTTTCTTGTGCCTCGAGACCTTACGTAACACGGGCGCTAGTCCTGTTCGTATCCTCCTCCCAATTTCCCCATCTACAGTCGCATCTTGACCTCCAGGCACCCAGCCAACCCTCTGCCTCAACTTTCTGCGCTACTCCTCCTGCCCTCCGCTTACGGCTGGGTGTCGTTCCCGTCCGGTGCCGCGTCGTCTGTGCCGTCGTGCCACATTGTCGGCTACGGGGTTGTTATACCTCGACTGCGTCTCTGCGACACCATTCTTGACCTTGGGTCTCGTTCTACGTCGTCTCGAGACTAGCGCCTCACCCCTCCCGGAGGCTGCAGGTGTTTTTCGTCGATGTCGTTTCTCGGCGCCGCCACGTCATCAGTGTATCCGATCTGTATCTGAACCTACGCTCCTCCCCTAGTCGGATATCCACAACGCCCCCTCCGTAGCGGTACCCCTTACCCTTCCACGTTCCGTGCGCGCTTTCGGACCCTCCTGCCTCCCATACTCGTAACCGGAATATTTTCAGTCGCGCCTTCGGTTCCGACATACTGTAATAGCATGCTATTAATAGCACATTACCATCGGAGTTTCCAACACAGCAAGATGTTCAACTAAAAGGGATTCGGATTCCGAACAGTCCAATACTGTAGTCGGAGTCCTGGGGGATCTCCACATCAGGCATATGAGACTTCTCACCGCATAAAATCCCAAAAGTAATACCGCCCTCCCGCGGTGAACAGGAGCCTGTGCCGACCATATAGGCATCAGTTGAGGCTTGCGGGCTCCAATTATAGTACCTGGGGTAACAGATTTAGTCACTGTGCAAGTGCAGGTTGTAGAAGAATGAGACCAGAAAACTTGGGAACCCAAGAGCTGATTCATATCTCTGGGTTTAGAGGTATTCCATCCCAGTCCTGCCTTTCTTGATGTTCCCGGTGTGGGAACGTCATCGGTGATAGAGCATGCTGTGGTAAACTTTACGTAATAAAAAATGGCCACCAGGGCCCAGGGAGCATTTTCAGAGCACGTCGAACTGTCCCTATATATCTGTGGAGATTGTCGGGCTCGGGTCCATCCCAATACCATCGACCGTTCTCGGCGCTGAGTCGGCGGATGTTATTCGGTTTTCCAAATTCCACTCCAGACTGTAGCCACGAGACATTCTCGCATCCAGCTCGATCCTGAGCATTTTCGTCCACAGCACCATCGTGATCCGTGGAGTTTTGAGTCTTCTACAACCCCCGTTGGACATCAGTGAGCAATGATCCCAGAAAAGCTTACATTCGTCAAGTGCCGGCGGATTTACTTGGTTTTTCAAATCCTACAGCAGACTGTAGCCACGATTTTCCTTTACCAATCAGTGAAGTCGCGAAGAGATGATCTTGCGTCAACGTCGAAGATGGCGGGGATTTCTCTGTAGAACCCAGAATGAGTTATTTTAATTTTCACCCGTTATTTCAGTAAACAACGGATGAAGGCAACCCGTATACAAGGGGATTTTCACCTCGCGGCCTCACTACAATCCTGCCTCTCCTGACGAGTTCAATATTGATACTCAATACTCGTATGAAACCACCACTGGTTTTGCAACCGTCCCACATAGTGATACACTGAACCACTCTACTTGTCCTTCGATGACATCATATTCTGCTGCCTATGACTTGCGAAGAAAACGGTCGAACAGAAGTGCTGACCACGTACAAGAAAGTGGACCAAAAAGTTAACCCCCTTGCTGAAGCCTATCCCGACTACGCTACGACTCGGTGCTCATGTCCATTTTGACCCTGCGCTCTCGCGCCGCAAGTCTTGGACACTGAAACCGTGAACCTATGGACCCATGTGTGTCCTTTATCCGCGAACTGCTTGCTTGTGCTGATTTTCGGAGGCTATTTCCACGTTCAAATCACCGAGGTGACATAATTTTCTCTGGGCTATCTGGCATTTTATTTTGTCCAAAATTATGCTCTCAATGTTGAGCAGTGACCAAAATACCCAACGGCCATCACTTTGTGCCAGTCCGGGGGTTTCGAGGGTTTTGGAATTGGGGGAGGCGGTCTACTGCCTTGTGGATTTCGAGACGTTCGTTCTCGAAATTTGGTGACCCTCGAGCTTATCACTCCCGAGATCACGAGTGTTGGGAGCTGTAGCGTCGGCACCCACGAGCGTTCGGCGACTTGCGCATTTCTCGGTTTCTTCTTGCCACCTTCCGCCAAATTCCGTCTTGCCTTTATACTGACTTCTTCATTCTAGAACCTCCCCTCTAAAACACGGACTCCCTTCTCAGCGAATGCGTTAAGAGAAAACGACGCTATATTAAGTACCTCAAAGACGCAGTCCCTCTGGGACATTGTAAGTAAGGTACAGGATGAATAGAGAGGATGCGCAAAAGCCGCACGCGGCAATATACTTTTTCCGTTCTAGGATATCACTATGAGTGTCGAATGACACCCTCTGACCACTGGAGCCAAAAAAAGAAAAGCCGCCTCCGCTCAGCTTGCGCGCCGAAAAAGCCGCATGCGGCTTTGCGCATCCTGTCTAATATATAATGAAGTACTCACTCTCAGCGAACTGAGAGTGACTTGCGTGACAACGAGCGAATATGGAAGTGATCTCCGTATTTCATCTCTCTCAAACTCAAAGCTATCGGTGAGTTAATAAATGACGTCCGTCGGAGGTAATAATATTAATCATGTCCCATGTTCGCACGGAGGGAACACCCACAGCTGATGGGATGGAAACACTGTGGCCCGTCAGGTTGACAGATGATCAGTTGGAGAAGGGGTGGAAGCATCCCATGCCATTTGGGAAGTCATATTCGGGAAGGACAGGAGATGAACAGCATTTGTGGATAACATCTGCGTCACACCGGCGGGGCCGTGGGATAAATATTTGGACATAGATTCGTTGTGCGTATGTACATATAGAAGCCGCCAATACTATCAGAGTTTGAATTGCGGCCGGGCTATCCGACCTTGCAGGCACGATTAGGGACATAGAGTCTTCCCCATTTGGCAGTTGACATCCTCAAACGTCTTCTCGATCTCAAAACCAGGACTGAAATACATTTGCAGCCAGGGACCGGGTCCGGGTCGGGGTCCGAGCTCGGTTTCGGAAGTTGTAATCCATAGTTTATACTCAGTGTCTATAGCATAGCTAGCCATCCCTTCAAAAATGTCAGCCAAACCATTTTTGAAGACAGCAAGCAGGCCCAACGCGGACAGAAAGACATTCACCAACTTGGTGTATCTTGTACATGGCACACAGAACCAGTTCCCAATCTGCTAGTTCCAGTCCCACTCGTTTGTTACTGCAGAGTGCTGGGTTTTTAGCACAGTAACCAAGTCCGGATATATAGGATTCGACGATGGGTCTCTTGAGGAGCTCACCATTACGAATCTTGTGTTCGAGGGACGATTAAGTCACAGCTATGTTGTCGCTTCTGATGTGCCGCGTTCAGGGCAATCCACAGCGCCAAATGATAGTATGGCCTTGTGGGCGGTCAATCACCCATGTTGCTTATTCAAGCGGAGCCCTTCTTTTTACAACTCGCTTGCGGGGGATTGGAGATCCGGATTCGCAACGAATCGTCTTTCAAATTAAAGCCGCTGCAGATGACACGTGATGGTCCCCAGACATCTGTAAATGTCATCTTGCCGATTTCCGAATACATACTCGTGTTCAGCCTCGGCTAGAAACAGAGCAACATGGGATTTGGCTTTGATGCAGGATTCTGATGGAACAACCGGTGATGTGTTCATTGTGCTTTCATGTATAGGATACTGTAGTGTTTCGACCAAAGGTTCACGGGTTGTCACCCGTCACCTCAATTGTTCACTGGCTACGGTGTTCAGAGGTTGACCGGAGTAGGGCTCTGGATGATGCAGGTACCCGCGACCACGGATCTGGGTCACCCGCGAGTTAACTCGTGCTATGCCTTATCGCTGGCTTGGAAATTGTTCATTTTGCCGAGTGACCGCCCGGACTGCGCCCATGCTTGCCTGAGAGTATTGGAGCTCGCCAAAGACGATCCGCGCACGCATGGGGCTCAAGAAGCCACTGAAATTTAAAGAAAAGAGCAATCGTCACATTTGGGTACTTGAGGTGCGGTTAATGGTCTACGAGTAGTCTTGGCATGCTTTTGTACTGGTAGAAAATCCTCCATGATCGCGGCTTGGCTTAGTTTGGCTAGCGATGGAGCCTAGCCGTTCCTTGGCACTAGAGGATACAGGCCGCTGAATGAGTAAGAATAAGATTTTGGAGCCAAGAATAGATGTGATTGACCCTTTCGCTGTTGCTTTTCAATTTATTGTACTGACTTCAGGAGTCAGTCAACATGACATACCTGACTGAATAGGGTTTGAATATGGGTTGAATAAGCACTGCGTTCCGAGGGCCCGTCGGCAGGGTGTGTCAGACAATGCTGACGTACTGCTGACGGCTGCCGACCCGTGTCGGCACGGCCTGGCGACTTGACGTCGGCAAATTCTGCCTGACATGACTGACGGGTTGCTGACAACCTGCCGACGCACGTCGGCAGCGTCTGCCTATGGTGCAGGTCACCTAGCTGCCGCTACCCCGTGCTTGAGATTTTCCGTAGGGCTGGACGCCATTACCGTAATTACGGCCGTATAGACCCGTATATACGGCACCCGTAACCGTACCGTCGGGGCCTGCAGGGTGGATTTTACGGTACGGGTACGGGTGGGCCGTACCCGTAAACGGCCGTACCGTTACGGCCGTAAAAGCCGTAACGGCAATCAAATTTACGCGGCATCAATGTCGAGGTACGCACTTCACCATTCCCAGTAAAACTGTACCGTCTCGCTCCGCTATGAAATCAAGTGTCACCGGTAGGCTCTTGCCTCCTTTACTGTTCAAATCTAACCTGCAGACTTCTAGGTCTCATTTCGCACTTGAAGACGTTTCCTGCTCAACACCACCTGTTTCAAATCTTATTGGAACGGTCCAAGCTCACAGAAGGCCAGGACACAGAGCCGACAGATGAAGAAATTGCTTTCGTTAGCGGTGCACGGCACTATGGAAAAAATGAAGAAGTGGTGTATCTCAAGAGTGTATCTCAAGAGGTTGAGAAAGCCCAGTCATTCTGGTAGTACCGCCGCCACTTTATTGCCAATTCAAAGGTCTCAATATCACTTGATGCATGATGGACGTCGAGCAGCGGCTACGCCTTCCTTGCTATTGTTGCACACTATGTTACTAACAGTCGAAAGCTCAGTGCACAGCTCACCTTCATGTTTAATTATGTTACTCGTTTTATGCCACAGGAAACAATGATCGATTTTCGAGAGCTTATAGGAGGTGTATCAAACCACCAGGGTGCAAGTTTATCGTCCCGCCTATCAAGGACCTCCGCATCTGCTAGGGTTATAACGGCAAAGGCTGCAAGCCGAAGTCCGGACCTTGCCCATACCCCCATTTCTGCTCC
Source organism: Mycena olivaceomarginata (assembly GCA_029378375.1). Taxonomy (NCBI): domain Eukaryota; kingdom Fungi; phylum Basidiomycota; class Agaricomycetes; order Agaricales; family Mycenaceae; genus Mycena; species Mycena olivaceomarginata. The sequence goes on along the minus strand of JARKIC010000651.1, from coordinate 175,013 downwards.
CTCTGCGGAGCTGGAGCGCCGGAATTTGCATTGCGCTACCTTTCAGTTCGGTACCCACTTATCGACCAGTCAAACCAGCGTAGAAACTTTGTGTGAAAGGCTGAACTCCAAGGGAGTCGCAAACTAAACTGAGTGTAGAAAGTCCGTGTGAAGAGAAGAAGAGAAAATCCACCTCACGCTGATTGCCCTTCGAGCCGCAACCAGCCGGGAGAAGCACAAAGTCTTATAGGGAGACGACGCCGCCCCAAGTCCTGCAAATGGCTGTAATAGTTTTAATACACAAATCAACTAGAACGTGGTTATGTCAAGGGTTTCCGGTCAGAAATTTGCAGAAGCACCGGAAACGCAGTAGCCTTCAGGTAGAAACATTAATCCGGGGGAAATGAAGGGAAGAACAACCATGCACACGCTCACTAACAACTCACAGCGCGAGTGCCAGTGCCGCTCGTCGGAAGTTATTTTTCTTAGTCTGAATCTCATTTGATACATTGTCTAGTTTGCGGATTTGTTCCACATTGATTATGGGCAATGGGCCATCCCCCCTACTCGCTTGAAGCTACTTTGAATTCCAAGTTTTCACTGTGTCCATTTCTTTGCGGTGGCCTAGACTAAGCCATGAAAAACAGAGATGGTTAAGGGCCATCATGGGATGAAGAAGTAAGCAGGTAATGAAAATAAAAAATAAGGAAATCTGGCTCAGCTGTGAAGCTACACCGCCATTCATGACCCCACCTGTGAGGCAACTTTTTTGAATTGATTCAACCCCGATCAACGGGAATTGCCGACGCAATTCAACGACCCGAGGGAACAGCCGCCACTAAAATGGAGGGGGAATTGGGCTCTGGCTCAACGAGGAGGACACTGTGGAGGGGTCGTATGGCCGGCGTGTGGAAATCCATCCACAGGCTGGTTTCAGCTCTACCATCTTGCTACTTTATTATTAATTACATAATTGTTTGTACTGTAAATACGCACCAATGGTGCCAGCAGACAATCATCCTACGTCTTACGCTCACCAGTGCGAGCCAGTGCGGGCTAGTGCCCAAATCCCGTGTCTCTTACGTCCCTATTCGTCAACTACCAACCCACGCAGTACGCACTTCGGCGTGCTAATCACCACGAAACGTCACATTCACGCCTTCACACGCCCACGTCCATTTCTGGAGCCTACCGATACCTTCTTCTTACACGGATTCATCAACCTACCCATACATCGATTTTCCTGGCCATACATCCGTTCCTCTACTCTAAAACCGACCGGCCACCGACCCTTATCAAGAATCCGCCTCCCGGGCAGCCTGCCCCGCCACAACACCAATCGCAAATCGGAAAATACAGTTTTGCTTAGAATTACGCACTCAACGAGAAAATCAGCGATAAAGAAGGACATAGCTATCCGTTTCCGGCTATAATGCACTCGTAACCACGCGCGTCAGATGGACAATCGGGCACAATATCACGCGGAATGCTCGAAAAGATGCGGAAGAAATGTGAGATGTTTCTATTGACCCATGACGAAAAAGTTTACAAGAGTACAAGACGAGATAATAACAAAGTAAATAGTGCAGGTGAATATAAAAGGCTAGAGAGGTCTCAAAATTCCCAAGAGACAGAGTTGTGTTGCAGGTCCAGAGCAATTTCGTTCTTGCACGACAAAAGCACTTGCAAAAGCATCCAGCAAGCAGACTTGAAGTAGCGAGCAATATTAATGAGCTTTCTTGATGACATGATGACAATGAAGGCCATGGGCTTGAAATTGAGACTTGAAGTTGAGCCCCGGTAGAGTAGAATTGAAGCCTAGAGGAGGAGACAGTCGCGGGGAAGATGGGAGTGGGGAGAAAAGACGGGGTCGTCAGAGTCGCGACTTGGCTGTGTTTTACAAGTGGGACAATCAGCGGCCATACCTCAAATTTCAATGCAGATCAAGGCAAGTAATCAAACTACTTCAAGTAACTTCAAATAACTTCAAGTTACTTCAAGTTACTTGGAAGTAACTTGCCCCGCCAAGTTAGATCAATGCGATCAGACAAAGTAACTTATGCCATCAGATGGCATCAAATCCCGCCAAGTTCGTCAAGCTATACTGTACCATTTCATTCAATTCGCGAATCACATGACTTTTTAGTTTTTCCGAGAAATCCCCAAAATCCGCTAAAATTGAGAAAAAATTATTGCAGGGGTTTTCAGAAATCGGGTGTGACGCGTGACACGCGAATTGAATGAAATGGTACAGTAGTCGCGAGAGCGTGAATGCACGACCTCACAAAGCTGAAATAGATCCTGGGGTACCTAGTACACATGTAACTTGAAGTTACTTAAGTTACTTGCAAGTTACTTAAGTTACTTACAAGTAACTTTGTCGTACTTTACTTTACTTGTCTGCCACAAGTAGAGTAAAGTTAGTTTTGTAAGGCTAAGTTAGTTTGTCTAAGTAACTTTGTTAACCATCGTGTACATCTTTACCGCTTGCCTTCCCCATTGATGACTGTCCCCAGACTCACCTTTACTCCTCTGTTTTCTCGGAACTTCTGGGCAGAGCCTCTCATCGATAGCTCTTGGATCAATCTTCCGTCTAATGTTCTTGAAGATGATCATGTCCTGTTTCTCGATGCCTTGAAGCAGCTGGATACTCAGGGGGTATCCTGCCCCTGCACATATTGGGGACTACGACGGCATCGACTTCACCCTTGCGCTTGGTATCCCTCTACCGCCTGCCCTTATCTCTCATGCGGACCCCTATGACTCGGGATACAATACTGGTCGTGCTCGAGCCTGGGCGTATCTTCTCCATTATCAAGTGCTCGACTTCCTCCTGCAATCAAGTCATCCCAGAACAAATCTTGATCCCATTGAGCAAACTAATATTTCTTTCTCTAGGCCTACCCACATGGTACGCTCCTCGACTTGTGACCTTCGTAGTTGTTTTAACCGTGTTTTCAGCTCCTTAAGAAATTGCAAGATTGGCCACGGTATCTGGACGCATTCAAAGCTCTCCTTCCGAAATCCCCATCTGCGGGTGATCCCCCGGAGGATCCAGCCCGGACCTCCATCATCGAAGATATGGACCTGGAGGAATCTGCGGAGTCACTCAGGCCAATTCTGCATTTCTCCGAGTTACAGGAGAACACACTGGCTTCCAAAGCGTTCAAAAACTTTCAAGCAATGGCCTCGGGCCTCATGTCGGTCTTGGAGGTAAGAAAACTTGTGTGAGTCCAAATTCCTCAAATTCTTGCCTGACTGACAATGTGAGCCGATTTTATGCAAATGACAAATGGGATGAAACCCATGAATCACATCATTATGTGAACGCAGATATTCGGCTAGATCCGAACCTCGAGGATGTTACGTTCGACCGCAAAGATGAAGTGATTGAAGATCTCGCGCGTGCCGAGGAACGACTTGCGGCGCTCTGCACGGTGCAGCGTTTCAGATCCTCCGAGGGTAATACCGTACGTGGTGGTGCCCCGGGGGTATCGGAGAAGATGCTTAGCTGCCGCCACGTGAGCCAGGCCATGTTGAAGTTCAATGTTTCTGCTTGTTAAAAGGGCGGAATCATTGTGTAGGTGCCTCATTATACGTGCCGGTATTTTGTGTCAATTTGCGGGCCAAGGTCTCTTCGGGAATCCGAGTGCTTCATTATTCATTAGAAATTGTTGAAATTCGGTGGTCTGCATGAATCTTAGCTTGGTTGAGACAAATATATATCGGAGAGGCCCAATGTGATTGTTTCGGAGTCTTTTGGACCGATTCGAGCCCGGCACGTCGAACTGACCTTCCTATCCCACCGCAAAATACGATCAAAAGTTGCACTAGCGATCAAAAGTTGGATTAGCGAAGTTATTTGTGGCCATGTTTGCTCTCGCCCCTAGCTTGTCCTCGAACTTGTTCTGGGTCGGACCTCTCAGAGTGCCACACGGCTTCGGATCACTAGGAGAAATCGGATATGGTCAATAGATTGTCACACAGCTCAGAACGGTAATTTTAGAATCAGAATATAATCATCTGGAATTAAATTTGTGATTCAACCATCGGAAAGCCTTACATTTGCTGTCGTCAGGGCCCAATGTAGAGGTCAATGAGAGGATTGACGAGGGAACTAAGATACTTGGTAGCCGCTGAACAGGATTCTCACCTCATTCACTTCGCGAATAGAGGTGCTTGTCCCAAAATTTGGTGCGCATCACGTTCGACTTTCTGTGTCATTCATTCGTTGCCGATGGGCCGTGTTAAAATATCGATATGCATGGGAAACACTTCCTCCACGTACGCTTCATGCATTTGTTTCAGTCATTTAAGCCTTTGTTTACTTATTATCACCACCGCGCCTCCGACTCGGAATTGTCAAATTGAAGCTTCGAATGTACATCCGCAAAAGTCTTTCACCCTGACATTTTTTCTAGCTACTTACATACCTTAGAATAGAGCTTATTAGCAAGTGGTACAAAACGATTTTGTACCAACTCTGATTGGCTGCTCCACACCTTCCAGCCAATGGGAGGCCTCTAAAAATCTCGGCTAAAAACTGCTAATAAGCTCTAATGGTCTCGTTTGTTCTTAGGTATTTATCTAGAGTTCTTGCCATCGCAGTTGTGAGACTCTCGTTTGTTCTTAGTCCGCTTCACTCGGTCATCTGCGCTTTACACGATGCGTCGTGGCCACATTGCCCGTAATGCCGCCACAATATCCTATCTCGCAGCCAAGACTCCGCATTGCCGATCAACGAGATGGTCAATGAAGCACATTGAATTGAACCTGCATCAGGAATCTTTGAGCAGCCCCGCCGAAAGGACAAACAATAAATATTATACAATAAATATTATTCTACAGCCGAAACTTCACATTACTTGTCTGGCTGAGAATTTTCGCCCAGAAGAGCTTCAAGAGCCAGGAGATACAAAATATGATATCTTTTTTGAATTTCTTTCTATCACTCATTGCGCTTGAATTAGTCCAAATTATCTAGCTAAGTTTCGTCTCAATCCGTGCAGAACTCACTGAGATATGGGCAAATCGGTCGCGAGGATCAAAATTTGCCCAAAAGGTAATTTTTCTGCTCGCGCCTTCGGTACTGCAATTAGTTGTAAAACCCTGAAAGTAAAAGCTCTCACACACTTACAGCTAATGTCGGAACCGAAGGCGCGAACAAAAATTCCCCGTTTTGGACACTTTTTGAATTCCGCGACCGATCTCACTCAGTTTTGCTCCGATTACCTTCATATATAGACCAATCGTCTGGAATAATTAGTGCGCAATTAGGGGTGCTCAATTCTCGGGTCAGGTCGGATTTTAAATAATAAAAATATTTAATCAGCCAATCGCGTGGCCAGAATATTATTAAAATCCGACCTGACCTGGGTCGAATTAAGAATGAGCACCCCTATTAGTGATAGGAACAAATTTCAAAAATATATTTTGTTGGGTGATTTTACCGAGTGATCTCTTTTCGACTGCAACAGGCTCTATCTGGGTCAGATCTTTTCCGAACAAGAAGATTTTTTGGGAGCGGAGACTTAACAGTGAGCTAGAGGCGCCGGACGCCATTCATCTCCTGCAGAGATATATAGTACCATTTCCAATCCCAAAAACACCCACTGCCGGCCAGTTCATCTATTAGTCGCCGATGGCGAGCGACTTTCTAACCCGCTATCGTGCATTGGATGTCATAGGATCGGGTTCCTTTGGAATCATCAGGAAGGTTTGCCGACGCAGCGATGGCTTGGTGAGATTTCTTTGCACAACGTCAGCGATTCCCATTCAGCATTTTTGCCTCCGAAGATATTCGCCCTAAAAGAATTGAACTTCACGCGGATGAGCACTAAAGACCGGAAGCAAGTGGTTGCTGAAGTGTACGTACTCCCTCCACTTCTATGCCCACGGACTGAATTATCTCGGAGCAACATTCTGAAAGAGTTACAACATCGGAATATTGTCCGCTATCATGACCGATATGTCGATGATTCCTCTGAAACTTTGTACATCCTCATGGAATACTGCGGAGGTGGCGATCTCTCAAACATCATCAAACAGGCTGTGAAACAGAAGAGACATATTCCTGAGGCCACTGTCTGGAGATACTTGAGGGAGATTCTATCGGCCCTGAATTACTGCCACAACACCGGTGAACATCGGCGGCCAGAGAACTCTGGAAATGAAATGATACCAGGAGAAAGCAGATTCTGCACCGAGATTTGAAACCTGAGAATGGCACGTATTGCTACTTGCCACCATATGCGGTAACTGAATGCTGAGGAGCTTCCGAATAGTCTTCCTGGATGAAGCAAACACAGTAAAACTCGGCGATTTCGGTCTGTCAAAGGCACTTGTCCACGCGGAGTTCGCAACAACCTATTCTGGGGTACGGCTCCCTCTCGTTAGATTCCATGATAATTTCTCAATACGATGCAGACACCCATCTATATGTCTCCCGAATTGGTGCGAGGAATAGCCTACAACTCCAAATCCGATATATGGTCACTGGGATGTGTTATCTACGAGCTTTGTTGTCTCAAGCCTCTATTTGGCGGGGCCAGAACTCACAGCGAATTGAGCAGTTGGATTTGGTAAGCCACTTCTCATTAGTGCTTGTGTATGGTTTATCCAAGATTAGGAGCCTCCGGATGCCGCAACTTCCAGGCAGGTATTCTCAAACCTTGCATGATGTGATAGAATCCATGCTATCCCTGAATGTATATCTGATTTCTTGAACAAAAAAATTATGCCACTACTGAGAGCTCCTTCCAGCCGGAAATGCGTCCGTCAGCGAGACAGCTACTGCAGCAGGGGAGTTTGGAGGTGGTATTCAAGCTGTACGTCCTGTGGTGCTTCTTGTCGATTCCCCATTTATAGGCTGATCCCAGACTCGATACCATCAAGTACCACGAAGTGAATTTGCAATCCCGAGAACGCGACAAAACAGCACTGAACAAGACCAACTCTGAGCTCGCCAAAAGGATACAACAGAAGACCGCGGAAATTGAGTCACTCCACAAACAATACCAGTCTCAGCTGCAAACACAATATGACGAGGCCAGGGAAGCAACAAATTTGCAGATCAGTGGATTACTACAAAGGAAGGAAGCTGAAATTATCTTGATCCACGAGAATCATCGGTCCCAGCTAATGACACAGTATCAAATGGGTCAAGAGGCCATTCTAGCAGCAGTAAAGCACCGTGAGGAAGAACTCCGCGTTCTTGTTATGGAAGAATGGGGCAAACGGGAAGAGGAGTTACGTGCCCTCCTGCACAGACCCGATGGAGCGACCCAAGAAGGCTTCCAAAATAGGGTGGCAAACATTGTGCAGCGGGAGATCGCTGTCAAAGAGGAAGAGAGAAGGCTGGTTGCTCTCAAGGATTTCCTGGAACAAAAGGCAGGTAACGTAGCCGAGAAAGTTGCCGGTACGAGGCTCTTTCATACATAAACCAATGAGATCGGTCTCATTTCACTTCAAAGACGGCAAGCAAGGGAACTTTCAAAGGGACAAGACACATACAACTCCCCGGAATGTATCGACAATTTCAACCCGATCTTCGGGGACCTTTCCCCAACCTTCCCCAATGGAAGATATTGTGTGGACCTCCACGGGAGAGGTAGATGACCACAAAGTCGGAGCCGGGAGGTCCGTGAGACACTCGGAGAGACGCACTGCAACACGGACGAGAAATAGAGACGACATTAACGACTCGGACAAGAGGCGGGGAAATTCTCCGTTGCACAACAGCTTGCCCATCATCGTTTCTCGAGCACGGTATCGGAAGAATAAGAAGAGAGTATCCCGTGATCCTACTACTGGCCATGCGGAGAAGAATTTTAAGCAGAAATGTAAGCTTTCGTCGTCGACATTTACGTCCAGGCGGTAAAACTGAATCCGCGACCAAATACTGTAGGAGGTAGGGACAGCAATGGCCGACAGGTCCCCCGAACCGGTGCCACCCGAGCCGAGACGGTCGACCAGATTGGTCATTGCGCCCAAGGCCAGAGTGGAATGTCGCGACACAGGAATGTTGCAGGATCTCATGCGTAACGCCAATACTTACTTTTCGCGGATAGTAGTGTCTGCGACCACAGCGAACACAAATGCACAAGACCGCATAGAGCGTGACCTAGCAAAAATTCGGACAATGACAGTTCCACAGTTGAAAGATCAACTTGAGCTTCATCGATGGCGAGGGGACACCGCCATACCGAAGAAGTCAAAATTCCCAGGAAGAATGAGATGCTGGAAGCGCTACTGGCCGCGGTAAATCGGCTAGCAGCCGTTGAATACGTGGAGATGGATGAAGGGGAAGGAGGCTCATTATTTTGAGTACTTTAGTTAACGGGAGGAAACGGGAGTCCTGAATCAAAAATATTTGCCGTCGATTCTGCGAAGTTCGAACGTACAAGGAGGTCACGGGTTTTTCCGTTTTTTTTTTCGTCTTTTTGGCTTGGACACTAATTCTTATATCAACTTCTAGCGGGGATAATGACTCTGAATGCGTATTGCAGGACCTTGAAGGGAGGCAGCCCGGAATCTCTTCTCCAAGGCCGATGGCGCTGCTCGTAACGACTTACTTCGCTCATGGTGCTCGACGAGGTCCTCCGCCTTATTGCATTTGAGCAGCCGGCCGTTGGTAGGATGGCAGGAAAAATCTAAAGAAGTTGCAAAACACAACTCATATGAATGTCTCAATTTTTCGCAACAGGTGCTTGTCTATAATGTGAACATAGCGAACAACCAAAGGAGATTAAATGGTGATTCCTGAGCAGGCTCTTTTCTACGCCTTTTATTTCTGGGGCTTGAACCTTCATCTTCATCATCATTATTGGGTTGGACGGGTGCCTTCCTCTTGCGCGGGGCTGTTTTTTTACTGCCTGCCTTGCCGGCTTTGCGTTTTGCATTTTTTGATGCCCAATTTGCACGCAGGGTGGCTGCAAACTCGTCGTGTTTCTCCCTCCGTTGGTCAAAGAGGAGAATTGGAGCCATGAGATCGCGTGGGAGCGTTGCACGGAGGAGGTGAGCATTGTGGAAGGCGTGGGAGTTGATAATGAAGCGATCCAAGGGCTCGTGAATAATGAAATTTTCGATCTGGTCGGACTCGACGCGTTCCTGCATTCTTAGTCGCATGCCCGTGGCCTCGCACTTGGCCGTGTGGCAATCATGCTGGACGTTCACCTTGAATTTGACGTTCTATAGGCAAATATCAACCGTATGTTTCAGTTTGAAAAGTGCGTCAGATACCTTGGCTGGAATAATAGTAAATACTATCTCCCCGTCCCGTCGAACCAGGACTGGCATGCCATAAATCTCGTCACGGGCAGCTAGGACTTGGAACACCTCCAATACAACCAGTAGTGGCAGCATTGTTTGTCAGAATTTCTGAGATGCGCCCCGATATCGTGGAGTTCTGATAATGGTGTATGAGCACAGAGGCATGCAGATGCAAGTTTCCTACTTTATCAGTCGCCAACTGAGCGAAGATCCACGATCCAGCAAAACACTCGTCCAAAGATTCACCGACCACTGATGAACATCGATTCCACGTAGATTCTGGGGGATACAGGCCGTAGTTGACAGCATTCGCGGCAGTCGTAGACTTCAACAGGTATATAGGAAGAGGAAGAGCCAGAGCAGCCACCCGAAGAAGACGCGGGCGACGTTGAGGAAGCGGCGTACCCGCAGCCCGCACTCGTAACGGGCGGGCGCCTGAAGGACTACCAGCTCGAGGGGCTGCAGTGGATGGTCGGTTTGCACGAGCAAGGGATTAGCGGGATCTTGGGTGGGTATTGGCGCTTTTTTTTGAACTCGTTCCGACGTATCTGACCCGTGTTTTCACCCATGCAGCCGACGAGATGGGACTTGGCAAGGCGCGTCGGGTTCCTTGCATAGTTTACGGTGTTTGGCTGACTTGCGCGTTGTTTCCCTTTTTTTCTGCTTCTTTTACCTTGACGCGGACACGCATCTCCCCATTCGAATCGCGCCTGGCTGAACCCCCTGGACTCGGATTACTTCTGGACACCCCACTGCTTGATTTGATTTCTTCTCGGGACTCGACACGCCATGCGTTTGCCGGATTTTCTGCTCTTGACGCTGACCCGCTCATTCTCGTTTCCATCGAGAACCTCTCTTCCTTGTCTGGGCTCCGTCTTTCTCACTCGATGGACGCCTTACACACCTGTATCTTTTCCTTGTGGTCCTGCTACTTCTGCCCTTCGACGTCTCCATTTCTGCTACTTCTGCTCTTCGACGCCTCGCTGCTCTGCTTTCATCACCGCGGCCTTTCTTGTCCCACTGCGAAACTGATTCTCGCCTGCACATCAAACAGACCCTCCAAACCATCGCCTTCGCCGCACAACTCCGCGCCACGGGCACGCGCCCCTTCCTCGTCGTGTGCCCGCTCAGCGTGATGCACAACTGGGTCGAGGAGTTTGGGAGGTTCGCGCCCGCAGTGAGTAGCGTTTACTAACTGTTTTTTGGGGGGGAGGTGCGGTTTTTTTTGTTTTGGGCGGTCTGCGCCCTGGGTGTGGGCGTCTGGCTTCTGGCATACGGTGGCCACGGTGGCCACTCGCGACTGCGGATGGCGGGGACACGCGGAGCAGCGCACGTCGCCGCTCACTCGTTTTCGTAGTTTCTCTGGCGCCTACGTGCCGAAAGCAGAAGGAGTTTTGTACATGTGGGTACGCCGTGCGCTCAGTGTCGTGGCCCTCGCCGGCGCCCGCAGAGATGTGCAGGGCGCGTCTCAGGCGGGATGACGACGTTTTACTGGTCGCGATACCTCGCCCTTCACTCTTTTCTCTCCCCGCCCCTCCTTCCCCACCCCACTTTCTCTCTTCTCTTCCTGATCGCTCTCTCACCCCCTTTGTTTTCTCGCCGTTAGATCCCCGTGCTAATGTACCACAGCATCCCTGCGGAGCGCGCCGAGATGCTAGTCTCTCCTAGACAGACAATTTATATGAGCGCTCGTACCTCGCTATATAAACCGAGATGCGGCGCACGAGGTTCGCGCTGCCCGGGGGGTGGCCGCCGCCGCCTGCGCCTGAGCCGTCCACCTCCAAGGCTGCGAATGCGGCGAAAGGCAAGGGGATGGTGAAAGCAACAGCCAGATGGAACCGCTTGCTTTCGTTGACTTCGTTCGATCTGGCTTTCCGGAGTTTCAACGTCATGCGGTCAATCAACATGGTCCTTTCTCCCCTCACTTCATGCTCGGGCTCGTCGCTGAAGCTCTCGCCTCCACCGATACTGTCCACTGCATCAGTCCTCTGGCCAAACAGCGCGCACGATTCTGAGCAAACTCTCAGCATCTCGCACGGATACCTCTGGTTCTAGGTTACAGCCGCTCTCAATTGACTTCTGGCCAGTACTTACATTCCCTTCATCCATCTTATGGGCTCTTTGCTTTGTTCCTAGCGAAGGCGGAGAGTTGCTTCCGGGCCCCTCACCCTTTGACATTACTCGTTATCTTTGACGATTTACGCATTGCATATCGAGAGGTGTGTCGGTTAGTTTAGTTGCATACATATATGTATGCCTGCTCACCGCTGATCTATTGGCTGCACATGAATAATTCTCGGCAAGCGGGCCCCGCAGCAACCAGTCATAGTGAAATCTTGATCTTGTTCCTTGCTTCATCACACATCTGGAGTGGAAACGAGGCAGCGATAGTTTCTTTGGGCAAGGAGAGATCAGCGGGAGTCTGATCCGCGAACCGCTGAGCTCCTGGGCGTGGGGCGATGGGGATGCGCGAGAATGAACCCAAAAAGAAGACGCCAGACGAGGGCATCCACAGAAAGGCCCACGGCTAACCCAAGAAAACGGCGGCTGGTCTACCCATCACTGCGACCCAGTCATGTGTCGAACCAACAGTAGTCTGATTGTCTGGGTTTTGAACCGGAACCAGATTCCGCAGAGTAAAACAAGCCAAGAGTGCTTTCAAGCCGCGCGGAGGGTGTCGATTCCAGGTTGACAGTTGATTTGTACAGTGCAGCCACCAATGAGGCATGAAATCCGGCTTGGGTCCAGGTGTGGAGCTGCTCGGCGACTCCGAGTCGAGGCCAGGGTCCGGGGATGGTGTGGTAGGTAGGTAGGTAGGTAGGTAGCATTACACGGCACGGTCCCGCTCAGGAACGCCGGTTTCCAGGAAGTATCCCGATGTACACGCAATTGGTAAGCTACATCATCGTCCCTGGGCCTCTCTAGGTCCTAATAGCCGAGCTCACGGTCGCAGTGGATTCTTGGAGTCCTACTCGCCGCGGTAGAACTAAAAGAACAAAGAAAAGCAAAAAAGTTAGCACATCAACTCGGGTTAACCTCAGCATCTAAACGAAACACGGGAACGGCGTAACATATCCCAAGGACATCAAATGTGCATGATCGACATATCGAAGTACTTCAACGGCTCAAAGGTGAGTTGAGAGGAACACGGGGGTCATTGCCTCGCGATGTTCACCAGCATACACGAAGTGACTTGGATGGGTCGAGTGTCCTTTTGGGGCTCACGCCGGCCATGTAGCAAATAGAGCTTTTCGGACAAGTCAATTGTACCTTGCAGCCATTCCAGCATCAGCCTGTGCACCATGGTTCTCGACATCTCTGTCAGTAGTTTGACATGTCAGAACAGATATTGGGCATTGGAATGGGAGTCTCGAAGCAGCCTTGATTAAATCGCTGGCACGGCATTTTATACCTTTGCCAAAGGAAGTAATGTAAATGGCTGAATACGAGAAGCAGGCGACAGACTCGCAAGAGGCATAAGTGGAATGTCAACTTCCAAATGGTTGTTGCGGCCCGATCCAGAAGTGATCTCGGTGAGCGAATATAGTTAGGGTTGGACACGGGTCGACCCGCGGGTACCAGGGCGCCAACCCGTACCCGAACCCGCGATTTCCGTACCCGGTACGGGTCGGGTCCAAAACCCGTACGGGTCTACCCGCGGGTGGCGACCTACCCGCGGGTTTGGAAACCCGCATACGGGTCCTCTACTAATCGAGCATTGAAATTGTATCCTTGAAAGGAAAAAATGTGTCTGGATGGGAGACACAACCTCAGGGAAGGTTCGCATCCAGCTTTATGAAAATGTAGTAGAAGTAAAACCGAACATTGCTGCAAACCTGTCAATCATTAGAAAAAGGTGAAGTCAAACCTGCACACAGTGTAAAATATGTTCCCACTGGTAGAATGTGACATAGATATATGTACTTCCATCAAATATACCACCATCTTTCGAGTGATTTAAGCCTCCAAAACACCAATTTGGACCCGTGAAAACCCGCGGGTTTGCGGGTCGGGTACGCGGAAATGGCGCGGGTTGAAAAATGTCAACCCGTACCCGTACCCGGGAATACCCGTGGGCCAAACCCGCGGGTAGACCCGGTACCCGTGTCCAACCCTAAATATAGTCTGTAGTTTACCGCGCCCCGGGTGTATGGAGGGCAGGGTTGTTACATAATCTGCTGAGTTTGAAATCTCTTCCCACGGCCGTTTGGCAGGCACCATCGACACGTCGCCTTGCTCCTCTTCTTCCTCCACCTCCCTTGGGCCTATCTGCGCGTTCTGCCATCTTATGCCTTCCAAGTACCGCTGGAGACGTCCGCAAGCCCTCAAGAACATCGCCGAGAAGGAGCTTTCGCAGCTACCTGGTGCCTTTCCAATGTCGCTCATCCTCAAGAAAATCGTTGAGAAGAACACCCCCCAGTAACCCGAGGCACCCTAACTATTAAGCTGAGAGTACTTGTTAACCCCCGAGCTGACGCGATAGTCTCTGCCGCCCTTGCAGAACATGTTTAGATCTTGTCGGCAGTGCGTGCTCACTCTCCTTGCTGTTTTTGGATTTTTTCTTGACCTTTTTACCTCCAGGCTTTCCAGGAGACATCCTCTCGAGACGCGCCCCGACATGGCGTCTGTGCTCTTCTCGCCAGGTCCTTTGCATTTCGCACCCGCGGCTGTCTTTATGGCCACACCTTTGTAATCGCTGTATGTCCTCTCTACCCGCAATAGTTACACCACAAGAGACTCCTTCCTACTCGAGGCCATACACCTCACAAGCAAGCTCAGTGTCGCGGTCCTGGATGACTATATGCGCGCACTTCTCAGTACAGTCCGTCACCAACATCGGCTCCTTGCTAGTTCCGTCCCAGAGCAAAGCGATCGGGAGACCACTGTAGGAGTTCGTCGCCCTCATTCAAGCTCCCGACGCATCGATACCCTGGTCAGTACCCCCACGCTCCTTCCTTTCTCTTCGCAGTGTACGCCTTTTCCCCGACGTCGCTCCTCTCATGGTCTATTCAGAAGCTGCTCACTAGTGCGTCTGTCGCCGCTCGGCTCGCGCACCTCGACGTCGACCCTGCGCGCATGTAGCGCCATTGCCGCACGTCATGTGCGTGGACTAACCCCGCGCACTACACTCAGAATCGTCGGGCCCAACAGCCGTACCGCGTGAACGCTGGCGTGGATCGGACGGCGAGTCTGCGGACCAGCACAGCTGTGGTCAGTGCGGGTACGACTGTTGGCGGCGGTGGTGTGTCCGTCAGTGCCGAGAAAGCAAGAAAGAAAGAAACTGAAGGAACAACCGGAAATGTATATGGATAATTCGGTACTGACGTTGTATTAGTTGGATTAGAAGAACGTTACTGGCCGCATCGCATGCTCACCGCAACGTCAGAATGTCAACAGCATGATTCGTAAATATTTGAATTGGGACTCCAGATGTCAGAGTCCTGCTTAATATCGAGGGTCGTTGTTTGGTTCAGGAGTGAAGTACTGAATATATAGAAAAAGTGCGTCCAGGACTTCGTTCAGACTAGCAAAGCCATGTCCGGCGGAGTAGAAGCTGTTGATGCATGGTTGAGATGACCAGAAAAGGAGCCGGGCTGCGAGATGGAGGGATAGTCCGGGAAGCTGGTATAAGCTACAGATGAGTCATGACTGAAAGTCGTCGTTCATGAAGCATTCTGGGGGTCGCTAGACGAGATCCACGCGTGTCTGGGGCAAAGAGTAGTGGTGTAGCGAACAAAAAACGCGTGAAAGGTGGATGTAACGCCGTGTGACGTAACGCGATTTTTTTTTCAAAGTCCGAGGATTATGTAACAACCTTGCCCTCCAAGCATCGATCGACGGGAGCTGACAGACTACAACATAACGAGGTACGAGTTAAAAATGTTGTAGCGTCTGTTTATAAGAGACTAATGCGAATAGTGTCATCAGAAGTCTTCGGGATCAGTGGTATTCGCACTTGGTTGAATAGCGTAGAATGCCCAAGGAGTAGAAAGGGCGAGGTGGGCAGGAGGTGCTTGGCCGCGGCATTGATTACTGGGATTCTCTTTTCAGAAGTCATCGAAAACGACGCGTTCAGGTTGTTGTGCACTATTGACGCGTTGTTGTGCGCTAGTGATACGCTCCCAACACCGAACGACCATGGTGGTACGCGCAGCTGGCAGACTGGAAGTCCAGGTGACGTGGCAGTTGATATCGATATTATCGAGGGAGAACGTCGAGGCTCGCAAGCTGGTGCAGAGGAATTTCGAGAAGTTCGAGGGTCGCATAGTTTGCGCATGTACGGGTAATGCTGCAATCAACTGGTCATCTAGAAATAGCTACGGTCGGGGCCCATAACCTAAAAGACGGAGTCCCTTCTCAGCGAACCCGTTAAGAAAGAACGACGCTGAGAGTGGCATGTAATAACTGGATAAATAAGGAAGGTGTGACCGCATGGCAGTAAGTAAAAAGGGAGGGAATGAGACCATAATACCACATCTAGGACTAGATTTTAACATAAAGAGGTAACCTGGGCTGACCATGTGCGATAATGCACACGCTAATCAGGCGGAGTTTCACCCTCTTCAACCTCTTTATAAAATCTCCAAAGCTTCCAGTTGGCAAGCATGGAAGAAAACTATAGATGAGAAGCTGAGGACGACAGATGTGCAGTGGTTGATCGATGTGGAAGGCTGCAGGCGAAGTTGCGGAAGAGAATCAGAATGTGAAAGTTGGATCCTGGTGATCGTCCTGGTGATCGGAAAGTACAGATTGAGATACAGCTTCAGACAGACAGAGAGGCTTGATTTTATAAAGAGGGTGAAGGTACTTTTTGCAGAGGATTGATGCCAATTTGATAGGAACCACCAAACTCGCTAAGCAACATTGGGATTGGGGTTTTCTCGAGTCATTCTGTGAAGGGTACCATATTTCTACCCAATGCTGAATTAGCAACACTGTCTTCTCCTCCATTACAATAGATCAGGTGCCAAGTGAGCCTGACAGGACTACCCGCCAACTTCTTGTAATGTATCCGGTTAGAATCCTGGCATCCTGAATTTATGAGGGTAATCAAACTCTCCTCAGGTTAGTAGCTGTTTTGAGAGACCTGAGCTGTCTCATTGGATATGATATTAGAGAGCTTGCCAAGAGCCACCAGTAGCCACCCAGTGGCTCATCAGGCATGCGCAATTGGGTGGCTCACCCGATTTGGTGGCTATCTGGTGGCTCAGGTATGACATCATAGGCTTCAATATTTGCTTGTATGACACCCTTCTGCCTCCATAGTGACTCACCCAATTTGGTGGCTATCCGGTGGCTCAGTTATGAATCAAACATCACAATATTTGCTTATTTGATGCCCCTCTGCCCCTCCAGACATGCAGCAGGAAGCTTATAGAGGACTACCTGTTGACCCTATACCATAAGAATGTGAAGTATGCAAAGGGCATGTAAATTTAGTAGCCACCCGATTGCGCATGCCCAATGAGCCACCAGGTGGCTATTGGTGGCTACTGGTGGCTCTGCGCAAGCTCTCTATTGTGCACTGGGATGTCCATGCCGAGTGTCCATGGGGTTGATGGTTTGCACCCGGTCTACAACACACTTTGGGGACCGGTGAGTTACAGATTCATAGGGTCTCTGTAACTCTGCCAAGAACATCATATCCAGGTCTATCAGAGGCTGTATAGCTCTGCTCTCCGATGACAAGGTTGACTTACATATTTGACTAGGGAGTCAACTCCCCACTCCCGAGTCTTAAGGAATGAAAATTTAGGTATAAATTCCTTTAATGGTTGGTTCAGCTCCCAGAAACCAGAAAGAGTCGAGTCCAGAACCAGTGTTCTCCCATAACATCAAACAGGTACCACAAGAGAATTCCGCCATGAGATGAGCTGTAAGAATGGTGGTATAAACAGTGAGAGCTGGCAAGTAAAAGACAATGCTGCATGGAGCACCAGGCCCCCAATAGCCGTGAGCGAAATTTTAAATAAGTTACTTTCTGCACATGTGGGAAAACTTAAGTTAACTTGTGGCATGTCAGCTGTAGCACGCAAGTAAAGTTAAAGTTACTTTTCATAAGTTACTTTCTACAGACTCAGAGCCAGCCCGAACTACGTGAACTGGGCTGTACTATGGAGGGCTACTGACATGGCACCCCTCACTACAGGTGCTACAGGCGCCACAAGTCGGTACGTGGCGCTACGTAGCAGACCCAGGGTTTGGTGATGTAGTAGCACGTGTACGAGTGGCTCATCGCCTCTTGCTTCATCCTTGCATCATCTTTGCATCACGATGTTGCGGGATTCCCTGGCAGCCACCGATAGCATATCGGGAGTGGCTACCACAGCGGTTCTACTGTACAATTTCGATCAATTCGGCACTAATCCGGAAATTTTAGTACAATTAAAATCCAAAAGAATTCGGATAAATTGAGAAAAAATTATTGCCGCAATAAAAAAAAATGGGCATGACGCGTGACTGCCGAATTGAATGAAATTGTACAGTATGTAAAAATATCACGAAACTGGTCAAAAGTCATCTTGGGGCCTCAGAGAAAATCGCAAGACATCATTCGCTGCAGCAGCGGGAATCGAAGGGTCCATGTCCCGAGGAAACCCGATGCGAAATGAGCCCAGTGCAGCTTATTTATGTAAACAAATCGGTGGGTAAACAAATGCAAACAGGCCGCTCGGCGATCGAGCAGTGGCGGCCATCGCTGCCCTCCTCTTCTAACGAACCCACACTTGCCGCCGGCGAGGACGAGGGCGACGACGACGACATGGAGGGATTGAGTGTCTGGGATGGGTGCCTGGCTGACGAGCCAAACGAAGGGGAAGACGACAAAGATGTATTTATCACATTCTAGTAATATTCTAGAATCTCTTTATACCGAAAAGCCCGGGCCCTACCTGGGGGCTTGGGTCGGGCCCGCCCATATTTTCAGATCCGGGCCCTCTCAAGCCTGACCCGACCCGACCCGAACATCACTAGTGACGATAGATGCCGTGCCAAACAAACGCACGGACCCGTCATCGGATCCACAACCACCACTGGAACACTACTCTGTACGCAAGTAAAACCAAGCATACGCAACTTCCGACTCCGTCTTTCCAAATAAAATAATGCCGTGACTGAGCAAGGAGTCCACTTCAAGTTCCACTCCCCGGCATCACGCGTCCCAGTGTCATGTGAGGCTGCGATGATACGTACTATTTCAACCACAAGTTCAACAATTTGGGAATTTTCCATGTCCGGGATGGCCGAAATATTTTCTTTTGAATTAAGGTGATTTTTGCACACATCAAAAAAAGTCGGGTGTGCACTGAAACAGTTCAAGTCAAGACATGTGGCTTGCGTTTTGAAAAGCGTGATCTGGGGTGGGGCATTCAAAGGGCATTGAAATGGCTTGCATTTTCAAAAGCGTGATCTGGGACATTCAGAGTCAGTTGAAATAGCCTGCATTTTGAACAGCGTGATCTGGGGCATTCAAAGGGCATTGAAATGGCTTGCATTTTAGCCTGCATTTTCAAAAGCGTGATCAGGGACATTCAGAGTCACTGGTCAGCTGAAATACTGTAGGCTCGTGACCAACCGCGTTCGCCAGTGCATTAGCTGACATTTTTTGGTTGCACATGTTGAGGGATCTACTCGCTGTCGGAGAAAGTGATGGCCGGTGGCCGTTCTCACTATTCTGACTACCTACGCACTCCAAACTACTTATGGAGCGAAAATATGGGTGAATAGAAGACATTTGGCTATGTTAGAAAAATGCCATAAAAGGAAATTATGAAAATATAACACATTTTTGCTCAGAATTTGAAACCGACTTTTTGGGGACGGTTTTTATGTAAGATTTGATTCCATAGTCGAAAAGTAATCGTTAAGTAGTGTAGAATACCACTTTGAATCATATTAATACCTTGTGATTTGAGCTCACAATCTCAGTCAGAAGATGGTCATTTTTGCCATTTTTTGCTCAAATTTGCCTATTTTCACTGAAAATGACCATCTTCTGACTGAGATTGTGAGCTCAAATCACAAGGTATTAATATGATTCAAAGTGGTATTCTACACTACTTAACGATTACTTTTCGGCTATGGAATCAGATCTTACATAAAAACCCTCCCCAAAAAGTCGGTTTCAAATTCTGAGCAAAAATGTGTTATATTTTCATAATTTCCTTTTTTGGCATTTTGCTAGCATAACCAAATATCTTCTATTCACTCATATTTTCCCTCCATAAGTTGTTTGGAGTGCATAGGTGGTCAGAATGGTGAGAACGGCCACCGGCCATCACTTTCTCCGACAGCTAGTAAACAATACAATACCCTGACCTGAGGTGCATTTACTGCCTCCTGCGAGCTTTTTTCAGTCCTCTATTCCCCCTCCCATTGAATTCCACCCTGGAAATCCAATCCCTGTTCATTCAGAAGTGGAATGGGTGCAGATTTTCTTGGGGAATTGTGTTCGTGTGCTCGAAATGTGTCCTAGATCCTGCCCAGAAGGCATTCATTTTGAAACACGTGCTTCAATGACCTTACATACAGCTAAAACGCGACTGTTGCAATCGGATTTTTTGTATTTGGCCTGTGGCATTTGTACTGAGCCCAACAAGTATCTGGGCCTTGAAAAGCATGACTTCAATCTAAACAATACAATACCTCGGGCTGCCATTTGAAAAGCATGACCTGGTATTAAATGGCTGTGTAAATATTTGGGCATACACTAAGAGTGCGCTGATTTACAGACCTTACAAAGTCGATTGCTTCACGTACTCAGTGTAGCGGAACAGGACAGATTTTGTCAGGCTCCCATTATTGTCGGTAACAAAGTACCTTCTTAATATGCGACTGGTGCGCGAGTACACTGCGAGTACACATCAAAAGCTACAGCTGTACACCGGTGATTGATGGTCCCTGTATTACAAATCATCGGAGTTTCAATATGTTCCCACAGTCAGTCAATACTTAATAAATGGGTATTTTGTAGTAGAGCCGCAGATTGGAGTCTGTAATCGTTTGGGATTGGAAATTTACTTGTGTATTCCACCACTGCGCGAACTTTTCAAGGTCAATAGCCTTCCAGCTTTCGTGAGATGGGTAATTCTTTGTCCCATTCCGAAAGTCATGCCAATTATTATTTGCTTTGAAGGTAATATAGTCTTGGTGTGTATGGACCGGTACGACTGCTGTGAGAACACGTTGACGAAGCTGCAGGTACCAATATATGGCAAGTCCCTCCCTTTCCCTCCCGAACCCAGCCGTAATCAGTGCTGAGCCTGGAGTCACGGGAAACTATTGCACGGGAGAGTCTGGGGGTTCGAACACGACATGGCGGATACAGAGTAGTGCGGCTGAACATCTCAACAACTGAGCATCGAAAAACGTGAAAAGTCCATATTAATGTTGCCGCGACTTGCGACTCCAAGTCAACCAAGTCGACCCGGCAGGGCCAACTTGAGTCGAGTCAAGTCGAGTCTTGTAGGCCAACTTGGAGGTGACTTGAGTGACTTCAAGTCGGTTATACTACCGTGACCCTCTGTTTGTGTTGTAGAGCATAAAAAATGAAAATTTTGTCATTCTATCCGGAATCATGACACAATGTCACAGTAACGTGACATCATATCACACCGCGTGACATGTGCAACAGCGGCGACAAAACCATTTTTTTTGCATCGTAAACTCACAGGAAACATTATATAAAAAATACCCGACTCACCAACTCAGGTCGACTTAGTCGACTTAAGTCAAGTCGGCTTCGGACATAAGTCGGACTTCCCAAGTCGTGACTCGACTTGCTGAGTCGCGGCAACATTAGTCCATATCATACTCCTTGCTTCTCGGTGCAATACGAGTTCAGAAGTGGAAAAGTGCAGGCAGTTGAAACACATTCGAATCAGAGTATGAGTATAGTCATAAACTAGGAAGCGCAACAATCAGATTGTTTCCTGGATATTTGAGTCAAATCTTACCAAAGTACTCGGTCCAAATTGTATTCTGAATGGAATTGATCTCTTATCCATGGCATAGCTTACTTTTGGAAGCAATGTTGAGTACTTCTTGAGAGCGAGGTAAATCTTTCCGGACACCCACATATGACTAAATACTGTAGCATTTTATTCAGTTCGTACCGGCCTGTGACCTGTGACCCAAAAGTACGAAAGTCAGTTTTCGTACTTGGCCTCGGGAGACCGTGACATCTCCAAAAATTTCGTACTTTCGTCGGAAAGCGCCAGGAAAATTCTAAATAGCACAAGAGTGGATACACTGTAAAAAAGCTTAGAATTGTCCAAAGCCGCCCTGAGAAATTCTGAGAATCCCGGATGGGCCGGAAAAGCTTGTCCAGACGGTGAGACGGTCGAGCGCAAGGAGGAAAGGTGCAACCGTGGGATCGCCGAATTGGTTCCACTGTCAACAATGGCAGCTCGTGCGAACGCCACGGCGCGCGCAACCGTGTAAGCCGAAATTGCGATTTTTTGGGCGATTTTCAGCGATTTCGTGACATTCTGGCGGTTTTCGTACTCGACCCCAGTGACCCGTGACATGTACGAAAATTTTCGTATTTTTGAAGCCCTGTGACGCGTGACGTACGAACTGAATAAAATGCTACAGTAACGTAGAAGCGCAACACTTTGGCGTGATCGATTGTCGTTCTGGAGGTACATGTCTTGGTGGTTTGACCTACATATCTGTAATCAGGGATGCTGAAAACCCCCCAATCCAACAGAATTGGCCCACACCAGCACTGTGAACATTGGAAACATGGAAAGGTCTGATTATCAGGATCAAAGGCTGTGAAATGCCGTCACAAACATTGCAATTTTGCGGGCTTCACAGGAGCTTTTTGGATAGATCCTGTTGTGAACAGGATGATACTATACTCTACTTTGCTTGTATAAATTTGGATCAAGTCTGAGATCTCAAAGGTACTTAATAACTAGTGTTGCGCTTCTACGTTGTGTTGCGCTTCCTAGTTTACGACTGTAATGCCCTTGAGCATTAGTTTTCACTTTCAAAGTACTCCAGAGACTCCGTGAGCGACTCGCACAAGGTCTAACAACAAAGATCACTACTGCGACTAGGTACGTACATCCAGTCTCAAGATTTCAATGGCTCAGCGCCATTAATATTTCAATAGTGCGCCTCGCCTTCCATCGCCAGACGTAACTTCTGGGATTTCATATTCAGCGGCAGACCCGCAACATGCCCATCCCTTGATCTGCGACAGCATCACCGTGAATATGCGGCGCAGCATGCTCCCTTTCTTCGACCGCCGTGCATTCAAATTTCTCTCTATGTAGCTCCCGCCATTGTATACCCGGCTGTCCAGAGTATAGGCGAGTGCCGAGCGCCTGCGTAAGGTTTTCCTTTAGCTTTCTTCTCTGAGAGTGTATGTGGGCGTGGTACTCACTCCTTCTCCGCATAGGCTGTAAATTCTTCGTAAACTGGACAACTGTCGTCCCCCTCAATGTAGGCCGGACATTCTTCGTAAACTGAACAACTGTCGTCCCGCTCAATTGCGGCTGGACATTCTGAACAACGATCGTCCGCTGGACTCCCCACTTTCACGAAAGCTATCAGTAGAACAGGTCAGATAATTTGGTGCTTCACAACAGTCCACCCACAGTTTCGATCTTCAATGGCGAGCGGGAAGCGCATGTACGAGCCGTCGGCCCACCGAAGGAGTGTGGAGTACTGGGTCTGCTGTCCAGGTTCCGCAATCCCTATCCGACCGTACCAATTGACCAGTCAAAGTATGGGCGGGTGCTTGGGTTTATGAATCGATAGTACGAAGTGGGGGAGGGGAGCTGAGGGGTCATGCTTATAGCTGTGGTCTTCGCGGGTCTGGACTCCTTATATATGTAGTCATCTTCGGTGGCTGTACCTATCGGTGGGCGCAGTTCCTGGGGTTTGGCCGGACCCGAACCTCCCAAATCCGAGCAGCTCGAACAATTACTATCCCGGATGGCAAATACAGTATATTACCTTCAATTTGACAGTCACGCGTCGCACACTGCGTCAGTCGTGTCAAAAGCGGCGTGGAGAGCCTTTAAAGAAAAACAAGATCAGAACGACTTATTTACTATTTAAGGACTAGTATCATGGCGGTGCAACGGCTTTCATGCAGGTCGATGCTGTAAACGTCAATGATTGTATCACCCCACCGCGCCTGTTGTTCCACAAACGGCTGTTAAACCTGAATCGAGTGATTATTGTCGGCGAATTTCGGCGGTTTGAAAGTCCGCCGGCAAGCGTGGTTTAGCCGGGTATGGAAGCTCCGAAAAATCGGGCATTCCAATGGCTTGCTTTTGGCCAGAAACCCCTCAGGGCGTTCCCTCCAATCTGACCCAAGATTATCTGTCAACCGACCGATTTTTGATCACCCTTGGAATGGCGGGGTTGCCCTTCCTCGTTCGAACGATGATTGGAGGTGATTTCGCTTTGGTAACCGCCTCAGATCATACGACTTGGCTGCCATTCCACCATCAGCTCGATTTTCCACCACGTTGACGAGATACAATTCAAACCTCAAAGCGACACAAAAGGACGGGCTGCGTAACCTGAATTTTACATACGATGTCAGAAAGAAATGGAACAAACCTCCACATTTTACAGAATAAATTGAAGATTTTCGATATTTGGCTGGAAATGATGGTACATCACATATATTTGATGGTATCAATCATCCCATATCACTTGCTGGACTTTCCTGACTCCTCTGATCTATTTCTTCAGGCCAAGAAACAATTCCTTCATCAGCAAAGAGCCGAAAGAGTGCTTTTTCAAAGTGAGACGCCAACACTTATTTCGGCCACAAGTAGATAGGCTGGACTAACCCGTGCCGGAATTAGTGACAGCAGAACATGTCCCAGTGACCTAATACTTTGTGAGTAACAACATATATACCTTACATGTAACAGAGCCAGAATTTTATGAAGTTGCTGGATCAATACAATCCTTTCAATATCTCTGGGTGTCAAAATCACCAAATATAACCAATGGAGCTGGAGGGACTGAAACTAAATTATCCCTATTTCTGGCTCTGTCACATGCCTTCGCAGATATACATGTTGTCCCTCCCCCCAAATACGTCACTGGGACATGTTGTGGGCATGCTACATGCATTCAGCCCAAAAGCGGCCTGAAAACACAAATTACAGTAGAGTGGGTCATAATGCATAAGGTCCGTTCCCCTGCCAAATTTCGGTGTGGCCAATGCATTATGAGCATTATGCATTAGTAGCACCACTCTATGGTGGTGAGAGGCCATTTGGTGGATCTCCGAGGCCGATGCATTATGAGAAATTTTGGCAGGTATGCATTATGAGGTTATGCATTATGACCCGCACTACTGTACCTAATACACAATATTCTCACAAATTCCTCTCTGTCACTAATTCCGCATGAATTAGCCCAACATATCTAGATACATTTCATTCAAATTGGTGGAGAACTGGTTGAGATATTTACAATTCTCCGAAAACGCCCCCAAAAGAAGAAATTTTCGTTCGCGCCTTCGGTTCCGACATTAGCCGTAAAGTTGTCGCCCACCCACAGAATTTTAATATATTACTCGTGATCGGAAAAAGTGTTGGCGTCGGTGGTTCTCGATGATGGGTGCATCAGATCATTCCAAACAACTTGTTTGTGGATGATTGTAGAGCAGCTCAATAATGTCGCACATCTTGATAGTCGAGGCGCCCTGCAGAAAGGCGCTTACAGCAGCTCTATGGCGTTTCGTGCGAAGGTCCTTCTCTCCGGGAATGCGGGGCTGAAAAAGTACAGCGAGAAAATCTCCGAGATTTGGGAAACCATATGTCGAGAGAACATCATCCATTTTTTGGAACTTTGTTCGTTTCGGGGCCCGTAACGAGAGCTGGGGA
The DNA here is from genome assembly GCA_029378375.1 of Mycena olivaceomarginata. Taxonomy (NCBI): domain Eukaryota; kingdom Fungi; phylum Basidiomycota; class Agaricomycetes; order Agaricales; family Mycenaceae; genus Mycena; species Mycena olivaceomarginata. The sequence continues at coordinate 149,898 of JARKIC010000651.1, read as the reverse complement.
GAGGCTGAGGATGGGGATGGGGTGACAGGGCTGTGGGATGACGAATTCGAAGCGATAGGAGGGATGGAAGGAATGGTGAGTGGTATCAATCTGCGGTACGTGCGGACAAGAGTAATGGGCGGTGGTGGTGGCGGCGGATTTTCGTCCATTTTGATGTGCCGGTCATGAGTTACGGTAGCTAGGCGCGTGAATTTGGTCAGATGAGAGCGTCAGATGAAGAAGGAAGAGAAGAAGACACGTCGAAGTGACGGGTAACACGACGTGAGACAACACGAATTTTGTTCAAAACCCCGACGATTATATAATAAGGTCGGGTACCGGTCACGGATTTGTCACGGATCAAGGGGAATCGACAGACTACAACAAAGCACAGGTACGAGCACAGTTTTGTTGTAGCGTCTGTTTATAAGACTAAAAACTGACCAAAAACAGAAAAAAAACGGCCGCGCCCTAAGTTCCGCAAATGGCTGTAAGCAATGAACGTCTCAATGAAAAACAGTCTTGTAAAGTAACTTTTTTACGCACCGTGCTCCGGTAATACGGCCGATTTAGATAGATCTCGTCATAGAAGGTTGGTTTCGTTCTTTTGAACTCATCAGGTGGGCCACACAGCCCACAACCAACTGACAACGGCGCCGATATCAGGCAGACAATTTGGCAGATTGTTTGTTTCCTATGATAACGGCCTGAGAGCAGGCAAGACAACTGGCCAGGTTGTTCTGCCCACCATCAGGGGCAAGCGTCGCCGACTGGCCAGAAAGAGACTGTGCGACTGGCAGGCCACACAGCTCATTCTGATCCCCCAGAACCCAAACGGAAGTCGCAACTTGCCCGGTTGCGACTTTCATCCCCCAGAACCCGAACAGAGATCACAACTTCCAGGTTGCGATCTTTATCCCCCAGAACCCAAAAGGAAGTCGCAACTTGCTGGGCTGCAACCTCAATCCCCCAGAACCTAAGCAATAGCCACAACTTGTCAGGTTGCGGCTTTTATCCCCCAGAACTCAAACAGAGGTCGCAGTTTGCCGGGCCGCGACCTTGATCCCCCAGAGCCCAAATTTGATTCCTTCTTCAAGGGCTACGCCAGATGATGCATCCTATGGTGAATAAATGAAGAGAAGAAGAGGAAGAAGAGGAAGAAGAGTATTGGTCCGTTACCCCACTGCGCACTGGGCTCGTTCACCTGAAAGGGAAACGAGTGAGTTTCTGGATCGCAATAATAGGATCGCAATAATAGCCCCTCACCGTGGTTATGATGATTTAATGTTCAAAAGCTGCCAGGGGGAAAGGTGCCCATCATAAGCGAGAAGAGAGAACAGGCAAAAAGGTATCCGACCCTGACTACTCTTGGAGAAATTCAACAAGAGAGAAAACCACACTCTGCTAATACCTAATCACGGTGCATTATGTCTGAACAGTATGAGCAGTGGCTGATCAGACCTCAGTCAGGGACTGCCATGTGGCTTTGTGAAGGAACAAGAGCAGAGGGGCAGGTCAACGAAAAAAAATGTGATGAAAAGGAAAAGAGGCAAGAAAACAAGGGCCAAATTGGCGTGCATGGAGGAGGGAACACAGAGGCCAAATTGGCGTGCATGGAGGAGGGGATGCAGAGGCCAAATCGGCGTGCATGGAGGAGAGGGGCTGCAGAGGCCAAATCGGCGTGCAAGGAGGAGAGGGGATGCAGAGGCCAAATCGGCATGCACAGAGGGGGGATGCAGAGGCCAAATCAGCGTGCATGGAGGAGGGAATGCAGAGGCCAAATCGGCATGCATGGAGGAGAGAATGCAGAGGCCAAATCGGTGTGCATGGAGGAGAGGGGATGCAGAGGCCAAATCGGCGTGCACAGAGAGAGCATGGAGAGGCCAATCGGCGTGCATGGAGGAGGGAATGCAGAGGCCAAATCGGCATGCATGGGGGAGAGAATGCAGAGGCCAAATCGGTGTGCATGGAGGAGAGGGGATGCAGAGGCCAAATCGGTGTGCACAGAGAGAGCATGGAGAGGCCAAATCGGCGTGCATGGAGGAGGGAATGCAGAGGCCAAATCGGCATGCATGGAGGAGAGAATGCAGAGGCCAAATCGGTGTGCATGGAGGAGAGGGGATGCAGAGGCCAAATCGGTGTGCATGGAGGAGAGGGGATGCAGAGGCCAAATCGGCGTGCACAGAGAGGGCATGCAGAGGCCAAATCGGCTTGCATGGAGGAGAGGGGATGCAGAGGCCAAATCGGTGTGCATGGAGGAGAGGGGACGCAGAGGCCAAATCGGCGTGCACAGAGCCCTCCCCAGAAAAGGTCAGGCTTATATACATCTTCGGTAGAACCCCAGGCCCGGTCCCGCTGTGGGCTTCGGCTGTTCATGTCCCGTTTCCCGCTCGTGGCCATTATCCCGACCGTTTGCCTTTATTGTATTACAAATAGACGTAGTCACGGCGAAATTAGTTGCCTCACCCCATTTGGAAATTACCATCAAACCCAGTCCTCTACTGCAATTGACATTTGGACAATGGCGCGCACAACATCCCGCCCAAAAAATGTCAGTTGATCTGTGGTTATGATTCCTCTGATATTGCTGAGTTGTTCTCAATAGGGTTCCCAGAGACCGCATAGGTTCAGGCCGGGCACTGTGGCTCTGCGTGAAATTCGGAAGTATCAGAAAACGACTGAACTACTGATACGCAAACTTCCTTTCAAAGGCTGGTAAAAGAGATTTTGAAGGATTTTAAAGTGGGCAGTGACACAATTCCGCGGGCTAAGGCCGACCTCAACAGCCGCTGGATGTGAAATGCGAGGTGTGGGGACTGGCAACTGGCTTGATCAAATGTCTGTTTGTTCCTTGTTTGTTATCCTTCGGCCGCGGGTGCAGCCCTCCACAGTCACTCTAAAAATTCAAACTAAATTGTATACAGTATAGTAGGGTTCCTTGGATAACAACTTTGATCTTTCCTTTATACAGCTCCCACTTGTCCTCAATAAATTCTGAGTTAAAGCAGGCACACACTAGAGCATATAATGAGTGATACTGTACTATTTCGACCAAGTGTTCACGCCTTGTGACCTGTGACCACCTCTGTTCATTTGCCATCAGTTCATCGGGCTCGGGGACCTGTGACACCTATTGTCAAGTGTTCATTTGAGATTGCGCATCATGGATGGCGAGGAATCGTGCTTCGACGCATAAATTATTGCATCAGATTATCATCAATCCGATGATCCCATACAAGCAATTTTTCCGTCGCATTTTCTAGGGCCTCATCCTCCTGAATTCCAAAGTGCACTGTTTAATGTACTGTGGATCTGTCTGCTTGAAAAATTGTGAAAGTGCCATTCGAAGTTGGTTCGAAGTCATAAAATTGAGATTCCGGGGAGAATTTTTCGATTTTTTAGCTACAAAAATATTTAAACGGCCCACTGTTCAGTCGCGTCGGTGACCTGTGACTACTTTTACCAAGTGTTCAGTTCGGTGGGTGCTGTGACCTGTGACTGAACACTTGGTCGAAATAGTACAGTACTTTGGTAGAACCCGAGGAACCAAAATGCTGGAATGGGGCAAGAAAAATAAAATGATCGTGACGACACAGGTGTCACACGTCGGGTTCCTTGGATAATTGATGTCACATTAACCAGGTGTCACACCCATTTTGCTGCCGAGTCCGCAATGCACCGAAATAAAATCTGAATTTAAGTATGTAGATACTAGAACCTATAGTGAACTATACTGTTGCAGAATTTCACGATTTAGTGTTAAGTGTGTAAAATGTAGCCAGATAAAAAAATTGCTCTCGGCGGCCGAAGAGTCACACTTCGGGTTCCTTGGATACTGTGATGTCACACATCATTCTCGTCCATCGACCGTGACACGGTTGGATTTAGCGCGGGAGACCATGGAACCCTCCTCCACTGATGCCACGGACAGCGGGGCGGTGCCAGGAGGAAGGACGCGGAAGGATGATGGTCAGACATTGATAGTGTCATACTCAGTGTCAACGTGTCAAAGGTGTCACGCCTTCGCGTGCGTGATCTTGTATGAATTCTAGACGCGTCAATCTCGGCCGGATTGCCTGACGTTTTAGGGAAGATTGTAGCCAAGACCATGGACTTTGATATGGAAAATAGGTTCAGGCCAATATTGGCCGGATTAATGCACAATCAATGAGAAGGAAAGTGATTGATGGCCCGATCAGAAAGTGAGTTATACCAAATCACCTCCCCTTCAAGCACCAAGGGGACTCCGCACCTGAAATTGATTCACAAGACGGAGTTAGAGTATATAATGTATTGTATAGAAGAATTTCGACCTGGGAGGACGCTGGGGAGCTTTTAAAAAATGAATATCCAAGGATGTATCACTATCCAAGGAACCCTACTATACTGTATGACGCTTGAGACGAATCTCGAGGGAATGTCCTGAGCCAAAATTTTAAATGTTGCCCAGGAAAGGTTAAAAAGTGACGGTGAAATGGCTGTGAAATGGCTGTGCAAGACAGAAAAGAATTATTGGCGGAGTCTCAAGGGCGAAAATAAAAGATCTGCCCTGGACATTCCCTGAAGAATCCAAAACTAGACAGATCTTCCACCCGAAGTGTGGCCAGAATATTGACGGTTGAAGCTGCAGCCACGGCTATCAGCGCGCAGACATCAAATCCCTTTACGTTGCCAGTCCCCACGAGGTGTGCTTTAATGACCGTCACGCTGATCACACGTCACGAAGAATCTATATGAAGTTTGCTTAAACAATTCCCGTCTCAACGCAAAATCCGACTTAATCACTGATTGTTTAAACAGGCTGTACTGAGACCCAATCCCAATGCATTCAATACTACTTCCTTCTGATAACAGTGCGAGGAAGGTGTTCAATCAGTGATTCTGGATTAGTAAAACAGTGTTCAAAACACACCGAGCAGCGGGGAATCGCCAGCCGATTAACAAAACAGCATTGAAACTAGTAAGACCAAGATCGATTAAATTACCAATCGCCAGGGGGGAGGCAACGGATTAACAAAACAGTGCCAAAATTGCACAAGGAACCTACCCGGGACTCGCTGAATCGCGACAACAGTCCCGTACTGCTTCCGGCAGACTTCTCCACTCACCGCATCCACGAGATTGGTCAATGTGAGCTTGTTGACGGCTGCCGTAGATGCAATGTCCCAGGCTTGCGCACTTCGGAAACATGAGTGACTCCCGAGATTTGCTGAAAGAAACAGTCAGCCACATTGGTGATCGGGAATTGTGCCATTCACCGTGTCCTACCCAAACTGCGATGTGTTTCCAGATTTTCAAGCCCTTCCTTGATCCGCTTTGTGAGATCTATGAGCATTAACCGCTCTGGCCAAGGGCACTCCCAATTTAACTTTGAAAGGTGATAAGAAGAACGAGGCATAAATATAAAGCAAAGAACAACGGAACAAGGTTGAACAAGATTGAACGTGTAGATGAAAGACATGAAAACGAAATGAGGGTGTGAGGAAAGACTGACCGAGATCCAAGCGTGCATGACAGCGTCGACGTTCATCCAAAAGTTGTATGCGGAGGAGCTCTTGTAACGGGATCTAACATGATGGAACTAAAGTTCTAGGAGAGGTCAACAGAGCAATACATGGAAAGAGATAGAAACGAAAAGGGAAGAATCTGACTTACACGTCTCGAGTGCCTTGAATTGGAAGAACTTACCACTGATGGCTGGGTCAGTGAACACGGAAGCAATGAGTTGAAGAAATCAAACACGACCCGGAGGTCCGAGATATTGACGCTGAAAAGGTCTGTTGAGAGGTTGATGCACCACAGCAAGTGTTGAAACTTGACCCTGAATTCGTCTGATCAGCGGGCATAGCAGCGAGATTGAAGTGTATGTGTCGATGTCGGTTTTAGCCGTGTAGAGGTCGGTCGAAAAGTGGATATCTGAAAGAAAAAAAGGTCAGAACATTGAGCAGGAGGAATGAAAGTAGGACGAGTCGGGGATAGACTCGAAGCAAGTTGAACTGAATGAAAGGCGAAAAATGCAAAGATACGGACCACTCACTCTACGAGGTGCCCTATATTCCAGTACTGCGATCGAGTGGGAGTGCTGGCAGATTGCATAGACGAGATATTTTTTGTTTTTGATCGACGCTGCAACAGTTCCGGATTGCTGTGTCTCCAGATATACTTACGCCGGAGCGAAGCGACGGCATGTCTTGTAAGTTTAAACCGTTTTGGTGGAAAGTTACGTCGGAACTGTGAGATCTGCATGGGACGCGGACCACCAACCGGAATATCCAGTCCAAGCCTCGGCCGATGCACTTGATCCAGATGCGGAGACGGGGTTGGACCAGATGGTGCTAATGACGTGCAAGAATAAGCTTGTGGGGGCTACAAATGTGGACGATTATGTTTGGAGGCCGTCCGTGTTTGAACATGCCAGCCTGTATGATTATATCCAAATGGCGTCCCGTGTGAAACGGACTCCGAAACAATTGGCTGAATTTTTGGAGAGTGTTGAATCCGACACGGGGATGCCGACCCAAGCACTTAATCCTGAGATCGATGACGATTGGTTAGACAACGACCTGGGGTCCGATATACAAGAGGATTTGTTAGACGCATCTTCAGGGGATGTGTCTTCGCATCCTTTTCACAAGGAGCATCCCCTGTGGGAATCACATTATATTCGGTGTGACCGTAGTCAACTGCACCTGGAGTCCCTCCAGATTATCGAGTGCCGATAAAGTCAAAGGCTCTCGTCCGTGGAGAGGGCTTGGATGATTTATACCCCACCAAGCCAAATTTTCTCGGTCGCCGGGTAGACCAGCCAGAGTTTCTCACCCTCAACATGAACCAAAATCTGTGAGGTCCCATTGCCATCGACATGGGTGTCGGTGAACCACCCTCTAGGGGTCCAGACCGATGAGAAGTACAGCTCCTTGCCATGTTTCGCAAGATCCACCGCACGCGCTGCTACCGTGGCCTGCTGGTCAGCGAGGAGTGTGGCCTTGGTGGTCGATCGAGACAATTCGACTGGTTCGTGCTGGACAGGAGGGAAGAGCTTCTTGAGCTCGTCCGGCGAGAATTGGTAATTGTTATCGTGAAACGCAAAATTCGGACCAAGGTGCGACACCATCGCTGGAAAATCAAACCTGCATCGGAGAGTGCCTTCAGGTGTACCAGCGATATCCATGAGACCAACGATTCGTTGGTTGTCAAACGGCGCGGAGAGCTGGCTGTTGAACATATGCACAAAGACACTGGACATGGACTCCATCGGAACCTCTTGCCAAGAGCAAAGATCCGCATACTGAACGAGATCATGCTTCAGGGAAAGGAGATCAGCAAGGACCAACGAGATTGCGGGAGTTACGCCGCCGTTCGACTTGTACGGCCTAGTCAGGAGTAGCTCAAGAGGTGTCTGCCATTCCGTCAAACGCACCAGAATGGCCGTGACAGTCCCGGATACAGGCGTGTAGTACGACAGAGGCGGCTGATGCCAGCGTTGAAGTAGTGGGAGAACCTAGCAGTTATCAGGGACGACCGCTAAACGGAGATGAGTGAGCCAGCGTGTTCATTGTGCGAGATACCACTGCTGACCGCGCAAGGTTTTGACTCTTTCAATTGGTGCAAGTGATAAGTCAGATCCGGAATCTTTAGTGGGAAGTATATCTCAACGCGGTTCACACGATCTCCGATATTAGCTTACCTTCGGCCTTTCTTTTGCTGCGGTAATGACGAGCGCTGATCCAAAGTCCTTCAGCGCTGAGAGAGATTTTGTTTCCGTACTCTGGATGGCTAGCAGCAGGCATCACACTCGGCCATACCTAATCGGAATCATTCTCTTTTTGCTCCACTTTCGACGTGATGTGTGTGCGCTTGCTCCACCAAGTTCGTGCAGTATTAATTTATTAATATCACACGACTTCGGGACTGCACAGCGACCCATCTCGGACATTCGGCCGAACATTCTAAGGTTCCGTTTGGTCTCATTTGACCGCTTTAAAACTACCATGCACTACATTCCTAACAAAGATCAAGATATTTAACAAGGAAAGGAAAAAATGAAACAGGAAGAGTCGCATATTTTCACGAATTCCTTTCCATCACCGATTGCGCATGAATTAGCCTGCCAGATCTATCTACATTCCATCCAAATCGGTGGAGAACTGGTTGAGTTACAGACAATTCTCTGAAAACATGCCAAAACGAAAATTTTTCGTTAGCTGTAATGTCAATAATGTCAATTCAATGGGTGACTTCCCGCAGGACTTAAACATTTTAGTTGAGTTTCCGAGGGGTGCCAGTGATGTCGGATAGGAACTTATTCAAAATTTTAAGTTGTGAGCGATTCCCATAAGAATTTTTGGGACTTGCTGGCGGAAAGATTCAAATCCCAGTTAGATCTTATCAGCACTGATAATGGCGCGTCTCGTGCGTGTCTGTGTACGCCGTCAGCCTGCACACGTCCCGTCACACCGTGACATCACTTCTGCTATGGACGCCGACACATTTTTCTTTCTTCAACAGACCCAGGCAATGGAGGAGCATCAAGCAGAGGATGATTGGGAGAGGATTGCGGTTGCAGGTGCAACCATTGTGCTCGGAGCTGAGCAGGATCGTCGAATGCGCATTGAGCGCCGGCACCTCAGCCGCCTTTATCTGTGTCGATCACAGCTACTCCCTGACCCCCAGTCCAACACTCCCTGGCAGGCCCTCTATGAGAGCCAGAACAATCGCGCCTTTATAACCACAATGGGATTCGATACAAAGACATTCGAAGATGTACTCACTGAGGGCTTCGCCGTTACTTGGTATTCAACCCCAATCCCACGGGAAGACGTTGCAGCTATGGGTAATCCGCGCCCTGGTCGCAGATCTTTGGATGCTGCCGGTGCTCTGGGCCTGGCTTTCCATTACCTGAACTCCACCATGCGGGAAATCAGTCTCCAACAAATCTTTGCCCTCATTCCCACAACTGTATCTCGCTATATCACCTTCAGCCTGGATATTTTACTCCAGGTCCTGCGCTAGATGCCCGATGCGCGTATCTGCTGGCCAGCTTCCGTTGACGAGTTCCAAGATCTCAACAACCTCATCACTCCACGTCATCCTCGTTTGACAGGAGCGTTCACCAGTATTGACGGACTCAATCTACCCTCTCAAACCGCCGATGATCCGGAGCTGGAGAATGCGACATACAATGGATGGTTGTGCGAACATTTCATTAGTTCTGTCCTTGTATTTGCTCCGACAGGCGGGTGGATTTTTGCTCTCAAAAGTCGTCTTTCTGACTTGATGATAGGTTGTGTGATTGCTGTGAGGCTCAATGCACCGGGGAGTTGGCACGATTCACGTGTTGCACAGCCCATTTACGAGAAGCTTCGCACACGAACACCCCGTGGGTTCTATCTTGTTGCGGACACCGCTTTCCTCCGGGGTACCAATCAAATCGACGGCAAAATTCGTGCTCCAATCAAGACAGGACAGACTCTCCGAGGCACCACAGCCGAGATAGAGGAGAAGCTAGTGTTCGATCGCGAGCTGCTTTCGTACCGCCAGACAGCAGAATGGGGTATGCACAGCTTACAAGGATCTTTTGGTAGGCTTCGGCTTCCAGTGGATATCGGTAACAAGGAGGCACGGGGTAATCTGATTGAGATTTGTGTGCACCTTTTGAATCTGCGCACAAGGCGGGTGGGACACCGATTCCATAATTTTGCAATGTATGATTGACGCGTAGCAATTGAATTCACAAGCACTGTGGAAAGTAAAGCTTTGTGGTGCATTGAACATTGGTGCTTATATCTTCGCAATTCATCACTGCGCTCAGTAGCTCAGTCGTTGAGCAATTAACAATGGCATCCAATTCAATACGTCAACGCAAAATGAGTGTTAGGTACGGGATATTTTTGTAAAGAGCGACAGAAGCGGACAGACAAGAGAGTACTGTAGTAGATCAATAGCACATCCAATTTGGGTATAAGGTAAGCTGTAGCGGTTCAGTCTTATCACACATTCGGGCTGAGCGTAAACCCAACTACAGGGCCACGAGCTGGGGTAAGAACAAGCTGCACCGCAGTCCCGGTAACAAGTGGCCCCGGGGCTTGGGCCTGTGGAGCAGGAGTATGTGCCGTCTCAATGGGCCCTGGGAGAGGACTCGGAGTGCGCCGGTTATAGGAGGGACCAGCAGTGGTATTGTGGTGGTGGCTGACAGAATGACGAGATGGGCCAGGGGTAGGGCTGCGACGGCGGCTGACAGGGCGATAGGATGGACCCGACATCAGAGTGGGAAGTGTGTGGGAATCGCGATGATGAGAGCGGGAACGGGAGCGAGACGGAAAGTAGGAGTTGAAGCCCTCGTCTGAGTGATCAGAGACTTCTTCTCCGGTAGAAGGGTCCGTGTAATAGACGGTTTGAGCTCCGCCCTCAGGGAAGCGAGTCTCGACACGAATCTTGCCGTCAACACGTTCAATCCCAGGCGCACGCTTGTGACTGCTGGTGACACGGCGTGTACGACGGTGGGAGCGGCCACGGCCATGGCTCGGATGTGTGAACTGCATGAGTTTGAGGTCAAACTCAGCACGATCACGATCACGCTCAAGTTCGCGGATCTCGTTCCGGAGCCTCTCAGAGAGAGCTTGGGAGTCACGGAGCTGCTGGGAGATGGCAAAGAACTGGGTGTTGTCAGAAGAGCGCTGGGCATGGGAATCGTCGCGGGATTTAAGAGCAGCTGGATCCAGCCTGACGAGCCGTTCCATGAGATGACCTCCACTCTTACGAGACTTGCGGGGGAGAGGTGGGCTCGGGGCACGACAAGCAACAGCAGTGCGTACCGGAGCTGGGCGCTGCTCAACGAACTCGATGTCATGGTCTGAGGAGGCACCTGAGTCGATGTCGTTATCGCTCAAGTCGACTGTGCCGGCCTCGGTATTGATAAGGTTCTCCAGCTCGTGTGCTCGCACAACTTCTGGGGGACAATCGGCGCTGCCGGTCGGTTTTTTCACTTTGAGAAACTGGGAAAATTAGTGTCTGGATCAAGAGGGTGCAAAAGACACACCAATTTGTATTTGCCCTCTAGAGCCTTCTCCGCACGTTTTGGATAACCGTTCAGCTGAGCCCAGGCGCTATAGGATTCGTGGACAGCCTTCCAACCCTTCTGACCCAGTGGAACCTGTGCTTCGATGATAGCGAAGAGTTGTTTGATCTCCTTCTTGCTATAATTGGCTGATCCCGACGGGCGTCCACGTTTAGCGACTGGCTCGTTCTCGTCCTCAGAGCCGGAGACATGAAGCGGCCTTTTGACAGTCTTGCCTTTCGCACGATGACTGTCCTCGGAACGCGAGCGATCGCGTCTGTTGTGGGCTTTGACGCGCTTGCCAGCAACTTTCTCAGTCTTGCTGAGACCCATAGCACTGAAGACAGTGGGTGGGTGCCGTAGATCGGCGTCGGTACTATCAGGCAAGGGGACAAGAGCTGGGTCGATGGGGATGGGTCATTGTGCGGGTGCGGCGGGGTGCAAAGAGAAGTGATACTGATTCTGGAGTGTTGGATGAGCCAGCGTGAATGAGTGTTTAAATAGAGGGCATACCGAGAATGCTTGCTGAACAGGCTCATCTGGGCCGTCACGGCGCCTGTCAGGCTGGTTCTGTGGTATCTACGTCAATATCAAGCATACAACATAGTGAGTTTGAACGCACCAATTGATTTGGAGGTCCCATCGCAGACCCGGGTCCGGGGCCAGCCGGCGTTCTTGGATCCTGCATCTGTGGCATCTTGTCGACAGCGATGAGCATGAATATCATGATACAGAGGTTTGAACGAACTGGTGGAGGGACATTGTACGGATACCATAGGCCATCAGGGCCACGATAAAACAAGTTTCCGTTGGAATCACGGCTGAGTTGAAACTGGGGAGGGGCTGAAGGTGGAGTAAAGGAATGTGATTGGAGTCCTGGCTAGCCATCTGAGTGAGAGACAAGGGGAAAAAAAGAGAGACAGACGCATTCATCTCTGTCGACCTTTTAGGCACGGCTGGAAAGCGGTCGCTGGGAGTTGTCGCTCTCGCAACTAATTGGTGGCGTTGCGAATAGGCCGTATGAGGGATTCAAAGGTAGGTATTGGGTACGAAAATGACGATTCGAGCTTGGTTTCGTAGGTAGCCATGCAGGCCTGAACTTGCCGACTCCATCTATGACGTTTGGAAGGGAACTTGCGGTCACAAGGAGGACTCGGCCAATCGAAATTTTGGCAACCAGGGATGAGGCCAGGGCTGATAGAGATGGACGAAGGCTTGTTCAAGTTGCATAGACGCGGACGGGCGGAGCGTGATACGTATAGCCACAATGGCATCACTCATGTCTCAATTCGGTTTATTCTGTGTTACATCGTCTATTCGAGGGGTACCTACCCCCCGAATAGATGAGGATTAAATCACCGTCTATTCGAGGGTCTAAGCGAGATCCAAAGACGATGGGGTCCTGATGGCTCTCCGGCTTGACGGCAAAAAGGTTCAAAATATTCTCCAGATATTATTATATCCTACGGGAAGTCACCCAATCTCACATTTACGATTAGTCCACTGTCGCAAAACATTTATAATCAGTCAATCAATGGATGACTTCCCGTAAGGATAGATATTATTTTCAGAATATCTACGAATTTCCGGCAGCGATGCCGAGACAGCTGCCAGGAACCCATCGGCCTTGGATCTGGGTATTTCCAGTTTCTATTTTCTAATTTTGTGGCTGTGCAAATATTTCATCTCTTCCCGATCCAGAAGTAGAATGAGTGTTCCTTTTCTGGTGGAATTATAATCCGGCTAGGTGAATGCAGCCACCAACATGCGCGCAGAAATTTAACCCCCGGCAAGCCAGCCAGCGGAAATCTGAGTCGAAATGCCTCCAAAACCATGCATAGCGCTTGCTCAAGCGGCGGCAGCAGGAGCAGACGGCGAACCGGCACCCAAACGCAAGATATGGAAATCAACCAAGAATAAAGACATATCACGAAACATCAGATTTTTCCTGTGGATGCTAACACACAACGGCTACAAGGTTGAAAAGTACTAGGACAACATATCTAACCACCAGCACAAAGGGCAATGTGCACGGTAAAGAGTAAACGAATCCACGGAGCATATTCTCACCGAATGCGACATATCGGGCCAAAGGGAAATTTGGGATCTTGCGAGCGAGATCTCGTAGGGGTGATTCAATCAGCGCCGGAATTCTAATCAAATGTGGCTTGAATTCGGGGAAAATAATTAAGGCAATAATTCAGGCAAAAAGTCACGACAATGGCAGCATGAATGCTAGGCATGCGTACCCCACGGATGGACACACCTCCCAGGGCAACGTAATTCCTGCCATCCAGTGATCATGTATGGCCCTCGAATTTCCGCTTCATCGAGATTTCCTGTCGATTTGGCTTAACATCCTTTTGCCAGAATATGGAGGAAATCGAGATAGGTGATGGTGGATTTGAATTTGTATGGGCCAAGCTCGGTAGTTTGCGGGGGAGAGGCTTCGTGGGGCGATTGCGAACGTTCAACGAAGGAGGGGGCGGGTTGAGATAAAGGCTGGGTGAAAAGATCCGACAATTTATGGGCCATCTGGCTGGCATGGTTGATTTGTTTTGGAACACTGGACGCCGCGTAAATTTGCAGTGGACCAACTGTATCCTGACAATCAGGGACATGAGGAAGGAATATCACATTGCCCAGTGGATATCAAGACAGGACCGTCACAACCACACGCGTTGGGATCCTGGCGATATAGCCGATTTTCTCCGGAATTCCCGAGAAGCGGGGCTCATGAAGAACTTCTTCGAGCACTTGGGAGCTGTGGAGTGGGAAATTATGAATTTGAGTCTCGAATCTGAGGGACAATCACATGGTCCCTCTCTTTATGACTTCTTTCAGGGCTCCCTTGAAGCTCCTCGGGAGTCTGCAGTTGATTTCCTGGAATTCCTTTCTATTCCCGAGTTTTTCACTGAGGATAGCGAAGTGAGCTTGACCCTTCCCGCTTGTTGTTGGTAACTAATTTGGCGAAAGGAATTCAGGCGTTACAAGTATTCGATTGAGGGATGTCATCGGATATACGGATGTGTCTTTTCAACAACCGTTTGGTCAGACATCATCGTAGAAATGTCGACGAGCAAGATACGTTGGCGGGAGGGTATTCTATCTTACTCCATGGTCTTCACCATCCAATACTCAGGCAGTCCTGATGTGGATGACCAGGCTGCCGAATGGAGTTGGCTCGACATTCCTGATAAACGGAATCCTGAATGCGATCTCACCGACGATTTCATTCATGCGTTCGTGGATCTTGCTGGTCAGGTCGCCGATGCTCACGGCGTCCAATCTGCGGATTCATTTCTCTTGCGAATATTTGGAGAGGAGGGAGTGAACGCGCTAAAGATAAAGGACGATATAGAGATAAAGGGATGTGGAGAGGAGGCCACATTCTATTCTATGCTTGTCAGTTCAAGTCACAAGGCCGTAGCAGAAAGTGTTGCAGTCGAACGACCTGCGGGAGCGCTTCTCGCATCGGGTAGAGATCGCTAGAGCAGCCCACTTTCTCGAACGGCTCCCGGACGTCTGCTTTGTGGAATGAACCGCAGATGTTTTTGAGAGGTCGGCAAGGCGGTTGTAATTACTCGGGGGATTGTGAAAGCAAATTCAAAAGAACGCGGTGCGCGTACAGTATGTACTGGACTGCACTGTGCTGTATCCATATTCAATCCCTAGTTTCATAATCCAATGGGCCATCCCGTAGCCCTTTGCTTACAATGTGGGCCAGCCCACCCATTCTCACATCATACATGGTCCAGCCCATGGTATACTCCAGACAGACATGGGCTTGCCCACAGGGTTTTTTTTTTGCATGTGGGCTAGCCCACCCGCTTTCATAATGTATATGGGCTAGCCCACCATATTTTATTTTCAAGCTGAGCTAGCCCACTCAATTTTATAATCTCCATGGGCCAGCCCATGATATTTTATAATCTACATGGGCCAGCCCATGATATTTTATAATCTACATGGGCCAGCCCATGGTATTTTATATTTAACATGGGCTAGCCCATAGGCAGAAATAATATTTTTCTGAGCCAGGAACCGTCTTTGCCCAGTGCTTAGAATACAGCCCATCATGTCTTTTGGCTAGGCCTATGAGCTGCAATTTTATTTGGCCAGAACAGTAGGACATACCGGGTCAACCAGCCGATACTCAAAAGGTCAAAATACAAACCAAAAAACTCCAACAGCAAGGCTCGAACTGAGGAGCATAGGGTGATGGATTGGTAATCAGGTAACCGAAGACATGCATAGTACCACTACACCATAAGACCAGTACTACCATGGCTACCCTTGATACACACATCCTAACCCAACATCACCCCTCTATTTTGCACGCCTGTCACTATCAAATCAACCATCATTTATCGCCGGCTGTGGGAATTTATTTTGCATTTTGCGCAACAACCAGGAACTCTTTCCCAGAACCATCAATACACTCAGAGAGCTCTCGGCAAGCTCTATAACTTTGATCTTGACCATATTTTTAGACCCGAACCACTAACTTCCTTTTTGGGTCACTACGCCTTTTTCCCAAAAAGGAAATTACAGCGTTTTGGTCAGAATTCAAGTGTTTTGGATGATCTAACTCCTTGGACAGGATGTGATGGACCATAGGATATGTTCTGGAGCATACTCAGAAGCACTGCACCTCTGTGAGGGGCAGATAATGGGAAAGGTCGTTGATTCATCTCTCAACACAAATATCTTGGGAACATGGCCAATTAATACGATCCAACCCCTTCTAAAATATATGCCCTTGCCATTGACATGCCCTTCACATGATAAAACAACTCTTGAATAGCCAGGAGAGCATATTCTAACTATATTCTGAAACACTTTGATGGTACAACACCAAAAAACACATGCAACACCCTGCCAAATCACAAAACACGGCAACGCCAGCAATTTTTGGCCAAATTCTCACAACACCGGATCAACTTCGGCCGATAACACCAGCACCGATGGTAATTTCAGCGGCGTTGAACTTCCCATAGGGCCTCCACATCCATCCCAACCACCATAGGGAATTTCAGACACATTCATTGGATATACACCGTGTTCAGCATCAAATAAGTTTAGGGGACAACACACAAACACCAAAAAACACGTGAAACAGCACAATCGAAATGTCAAAAGACTGATGGAATATACTTAGTCATTGCAGCAGTAACATGGTCGGCCTGAACTCAATGAGATGGCTCAAAGAGGAATAACGGTGAGACGAATGGGGTTCCATCTGGACTGAGAATGTGTGCAAAGGCATGCATCTCTTACAGGTTCAACGGCGAAGATGTTACATTTTGGAACCAGGGATGTCACGTCTGCGTTGCAGACAAGTTGGACTGACTCAACCTGCCTTGAGAAGCTGCTCATCTTCTGTGTCTGCGAACTTCAAAAAATTGGAACTGAATTCAAGAGATGGGCAGGAACATGAGGATGGCTGAGGCGACTCCGGATTCTAAATCTGCGCTGTGGGATCATAGTATGTTGATTCTGTGGCGAAGTGCGGGTAACGTACACATAGTGTACATTTCACCCGACATTGTACTATTCTCCAAATATCTCACTTAATACATAAATTTAGTTTATGTCAGCTCTGAGGAATCTATAACGCTCACGGCCCTATCCATCGAGATCCCTGTGGCAAAACGAATGTTTGACTGAAATTTGTGGGGCGTCAATGTGGCGGCACTCGATGCGTGACGTGACAAAATTGACGCCCCTCAAAACCCGTGGGGGCGTCACTTTCACCGAGCCCACCCACGATCCTCCGGGTCATTTGGCTTATTGGGTAGGTGTTTTCCGCTGGGCGGCACTGCACTTTATGCGAATTCCTTTTTATTTATTAGTCGACAGAAGCCAAAAATACGCTAATATCATACCAGTCCACTTTTTGACACTTCTGACCGCAGTAAAGCGGCAGGCAGCACTGCGCATAATCAGTCCGGTCTATCCCTCGATAATTGTTGCGACGTACCGCACTACACGTTTGAAGCATTTTATTACTCTTGGATGCCTTGCAAACAGAGCATACACCTATGAGATCCCTCCAACAGCCCCTCGAGTTCCGCGCGAATGAGGGGATCGTGAGGTTCAGTCACAAGAGCCGCTTGCAATATCCCCCAGGGCGCCGGATATGTCACTCAGATGCTTGCGGGCCAGTGCACGTCTCCACCTGTCCTCTCCGTTTTCTGGCTGACAAACCAATGCTTGCGTTGCCGCAGCTTCTGCAGCCTCGTATCTGCGACCTCTGTCAAAGTTATCTCCAGTATGGTGCCCCAGTGACTTACTTTGTCCGGGTCAGGTAGTTTTGTGTGAGTTGCGAATGCAGCCCGGGCGGGAAAACCCACACCCCGAATCCGCGCAGAGTAGCATTCTGTGGCACCACTATAATCTTGAGGCGGCGGACCTATGGCATTGGCGTAGGAGCGGATTTCAATACTGCTTAACTAGGATATGAGTCCTCACATGAGCTGGTAACTGGCGCCTCACCTTACTGAATTATTTCATTCAAATCGACAGTCACGCGTCACGGACCCCTCTGTCGATGTCGAATATTAGGGACAGTCAGAGTATGCGCTTCAGATGCGCTTAACACATGTGCTTCAGATGTGCTTCAAGGATTTTCAAAGCGTGGGAAAAGCACATAAATCTTTAAGCACATCTGAAGCGTTGAAGCGCCTCCAGAGGTGCTTCATGCACGCTTCAAAAAATGTGCTTAAAGCGTTCATTTCTTGCTTGACTCCTATGTATACTATCCTACTGCGCTGACTCACATATCAATAAAATTTGAAATTTGTTTCCCGCATCCAAGCTGTCGCCAGAGGAAAGCGATGAGAGGCTGTCGGTGGTTGCATGGTACGCATAGCGGAGACTTTCTACGTGGTTTTGGCGTCGAAGGCGGGCTGCAGGCCGCCGACATAAGAAGATGCGACGTTGTCGGCCTTTGTTATAGCGCACATACGCCTTCAAAAGTGCCTTCTCCCGGGCTGCGCGACGAAGTGCAGGAGGCATCCGGCAAGATATGATCTCCGAACAGCCACTGTGGTGAGATAATCATATTTGATGCACATCTGGAAAAGGGACGGTCAGAACAATCCGGTGCTTATCACATGCTTATGATGGCAAATTAAATCTTTAAGTACTTGTGAAGCACATCTAAAGCACCAGGTTAAGCGCATCTGAAGCGCGTACTCTGACTGTCCCTATTGGTCGATGTCACGCGTCACGAAGGCTTTTGTTGAACCTCCAACAAGCCGTCACAAGTATCCTCCTCCCCCCCCCCCCCCCTAGAGCGCAAAATTTCCGTAAGATTGTCGAAATTTTGGAGGGTGTCACACAAAAATTCGGCCGTTGTCGAAGTGTCGAATAGGTAAATCCGGTCACGCGTCACCCCCCCTGTCGATTTGAATGAAATAATTCAGTATTCGCTGTGGCGTCATTGGCCAGTGACATCGTACACAGCGAATGGAACACCAGTCGTTGGTGAAGGTGGTTAACTGCAAGTGAGAATCACCCATGCGTTGCCATTTATTTACCATTCTGCATTCCAATCAATCAGGAATGCCACGTGGAATGGCGATGTCCGGTTCCGGTTTTTTTTTTTTCAGTTCGGGTAAGTTTTCGTGTTTTTTTGGGGCCAGAAAAGTATAGAACACCTGCAGCGTAGTCGGAATAGGCCCAAACATCATCATAATCATTGAAGGTGGCGATCCGAGCCCAACATTGAGCTCTAAAAATACATACTGTACAATTTCGTTGAAATCGACAGGGGGTGTGACTCGTGACCCCATTTTACCTATTTCGGCAGCCGCCGAATTTTTGTGTGACACCTCGAAAATTTCGGCATTTGAACCGAAATTTTTGCCTTTTTTTGCCTTTTTTTTTTTTTTTTTTTTGAGGCAATTCGAGGCCTGTGACCATTTGGAGGTTCGACAGAGGCCCGAGTGATGCGTGACATCGACCAAAGTTCGTGATCGACAGGGGGGTGCGTGACGCGTGACTGCCGATGTGAACGAAATTGTACAGTAATTCAAACACAACAAGTCACATGACCACCCGTCGTGAAAACATAACTCGCTGTATTCCTTGTAATTCTCGCCAGATAGCAAACATTAATATATTAGCTGAGTATGTGTACTTTGTGGGTGAACTTACATGCACCAAATCCTCAATTTACCTTTGAAATGGAGGAAATTCTGGCCTTGAGGTTCGACTTCCGGTTCGGGGTTCGAACCTGACCACTACCCCTGAACCCTGAACCGAACCTTAGGTTCAGATATTTGCTGAACCTGAACCTGAACTTCGCGTTCAGTTCAGTTCGGTTCAGGTTCGAACCTCAATCCCGAACCGAACTTTGACGACACCTCCCATGACGCCCAGGCGAAGCCATTCCGTCGACACCCCCATCCCACCCATCCTATCTGGTGGCAAAGGGAGCTGCTCATGGTATGTACACCCCTTAGATATATGGTTCAAGTGTGTATAACGGGGTATTTTTATCGTATGTACGACATGGCATGCACTGGGGCGTTTAGAGTCAGTTGAAATAGCCTGCATTTTGAAACGCTTGACCGATTTTAATGGGTGGCATTGTTTGAGCCATAACTCCACCAGGAATTCACCATTTCCCACAATCTGGGACATATTTTGAACCAGAATTCTGCTGGCACTCCAATGCGCAGGACGCCGTAGAAATACGCACAGTTTTGGCCTCCCTGTGCACTGAACCAGTTCAAATCAAGACATGTCATTTTGAAAAGTGTTAGCTGGGGCACATTGAAATAACTTGCATTTTGAAAAGCGTGATCTTGGGCCATTGAAATGGCTTGCATTTTCAAAAGCGTGATCTGGGGCATTCAGAGTCCATTGAAATAGCCATTTCCAAAAGCATGATCTGGGGCATTCAAAGGGCATTGCCGTCCTGGGACATTGTTAAGGAGATAAAAAGAAAAGCTATTAACACTCACCTGCGGTTGTGGTTGAGGCTGTTCCAACTTCGTTCCACCGGAACGCCAAACGGACTTGGAACACCAATCCAATAATCCCCCAGAGCCCAAATGTTTATATATGTATGACTGGTAAGGTTGTACTGAATCCAGACCCAGATACATGAATTGGACGCAACTGGCAAGATCGCACTCAATCCAATGATCCAGAGTTCGAATTGGGTACCAAACAAACGCGGATACATGAGCTGGACGCAACTGGCAAGGTGGCGCTCAATTCAATAATCTAGAGTTTGATACATGGACTGGACGCAACTGGCAAGGTGGCGCTCAATCCAATAATCCAGAGTTCGGATCGGGTACCACCGAAGGCGGATGGATACATGGACTGGACGCAACTGGCAAGGTCCCACTCAATCCAATAATCCAGAGTTCGGAATGGGTACTACCGAAAGCGGATACATGGGCTGGACGCCACTGGCAAGGTGGCGCTCAATCCAATAATCCAGAGTTCGGATTGGGTACCACCACATGAGTAGGACGCAACTGGCCAGGTCGTAATCCAATACTCTGGGTCTCTAATGGCTTCAGTGGCAGAGCCCTTATATCCAAAATCGGGACCCCACCTCCGGGCCCGGAATACAAATGTCAAACAAGTGGAAACAAACCCGCGGTCCGTGCCCAATACTGGAGTCAACTCAGGGCCATTCCTCCGCTTGGTTTGCCTGCGCACTGCCTACATACATAACTTACCCGGAGCAGACTCTTCATCGTCACCGTCCAGACACGATGAGGGTTGGTCTGTGGCTCAAGGCTTTTCGAGGGGATCATTATTTCTGGGCAGAAGCAAGGCAGAAAGGGTTCTTTCGCCTTGGCGCTGGAAGCCGGCCATACCAGTTGTTTCTCGGTAGCCGAACATTCATCAATCACCCCGCCTGGAGCAAATTCGGCCGAGGAGCGAATCCAGGTTGCGAGTGAACCACGGAAAAAAAGCCATCGTAATGGGCTGCGGCAGCGAACGGCAGCTCGCGAGGTGTGGGCATGGCGGGAATCGAGAGCTTGGCCTCGGACCCCGAAGGTCGAGGTGTCAGCTTCAAGTAATTCGATGCATGAGCTCAGACTGCAGATATTGAGACAATAACTCGGGATGCGCAAGTCGAGGCAAGAGCTCGGAGTAACCGAGGCATGAGCTCGGAGTAACCGAGGCATGAGCTCGTGATGCGGGGCTCGAGGCAAAGGTTGGAAGTTCAAACGTCAAGGCATGAGCTCGGGATGAAGTTGGGGGAAGAGCTCGGAGTAATCAAGACACATCGAGGCAAGAGCTCGGAGTGCAAAAAATTGACTGTTTGGGTCGACTATAATAAAGTGGTAAATATATTCCAGCAGATGAGTAGTTATTTTATCTAGCTCTGTAAATCTGTATCGGCGTGCACATCGATATCGGAGATTTCATCAGCCGATTCCTCGTTCATGCAAAAAGTATAGTAGGGGAAATCATTAACCACTTGGGAAGAAAGGAGTGCTGATGGTACGAATAAGACATCATCACATAGGAACGATTCTCTGAATCGTGGGACTTGTGGGTCCCCGACAGAATTTAATCCATCGGACAGGAATTCAGTAGGTGAGTGGCTATCAACATGGGGTACTGGCAAGCGAAGATGCTCGTCCCCAGAAGACGAAATGAACCGATTATCCAAGTACCGGCGTTCGTGAGGTAGTGCAGTCCCGACATTTCCCCTACGAATCTAAGGAAAGTTTGGTAAATGCCACGGAGGGATTTGATTTCGCTTACCGCCTTATGCGCCACTAAAGTCGGCTGCGCAAAATCCTGATTCGGCGGAACTCTGGGCAAAGCCCCCTGGAGTTGTGGAAGGTTGCGACCAGAGTTTTGTGCTGGGGGAAGCGGCGCTAGCGCCACCCTGATGTTGCAGACTCTCGAAGCACCGACACATAGATTCGCAAATGGATCTCCATCGATCAAGTCGGAGGATGCCACAAGTTCGTCTTTTATGAGAGTTGAGGAACAGCTCTCAGAGGCTCTCCTCGGGCGCCCAAAGACCTCATTGATCTTCAATAACCTAATCGTGCTTCAATAGAAGCCAACTTTATCCTTAGTCCATACATACATTTTTCAAGCACCTTGAAGAAATTTGAGAATAAACGCGCAAAAGAATGAATGGATGGCGGGAGAGGCTCGGGAAAGGCCGGGCGAAAAAAAGATTCAAGCAACTGGTGACGATAATCACGTGCAAGGATAAATAACCTTCTGGCCGACGTTCTCAAGAATGGAAGAGAAGGTGGAAAGTATTTTAAGCTCGATGCTTACGGTTACAGAACCCAAGAACGATCGATTCGACGGGAATTTGGACCGGATAAGAGGGGGTCATCTAGAACTTCCTGTGGAAAAAAAATCTCCGATCCCGTCGCCTTGTAGACGCCCACATGCTCAATACGAAACGGTGGATTTCTATTTTTTACGGAGTCATCTGGAACTCGACTCGGGGAACCGAGCACGCACAAGCACGGCATAGCAAAATAGTGATTAGGACATCCGTCCGGGTCCAGATGTCGACTACATACGAGGTGGCAAGGAAGTAAAGAAAAGAACTCACGACGGATACGAGGGGATTTCAGCGTGTCGGAAACAAAGTTTGTGGACATCAGTCGGAATGGTGAGATATGGTGCGGTTTGCTTAGTCACCACCAAACCGGGACTAGTCCCAAATCGGCCGAAGGCCGAAATTTTGGCGAACAGGGCTCGATTGCACGGACGTCTGCGTCGCGGAGATGTTTCATCGACCAGTAGGTGTGCAATGAGATTTCCAGGAGATATGGGTCCGGAGGGGCGAAGAAAGATGCGACGGCGACATATCTATCCTCACCCGCAACAGTCAAAATTATAAAATACAATATCTCTCCAAATTGCAGGTCATCGTCGTCTATGCGGACCTGGAAGAAGAAGTTTCAGCAGAACAATTGTTACTCGAACATTGCGAGAGCATCTTTTGATATTAACGAGTTGAATGCTTCAACAATCAGCTGTTTCCTCTTCGAAGAGATTACACGCGGCCAGTTGGCGCGTAAAGAAGCAAGCTCCGAGTCGCGTTCAGACTGTACAATTACAGCTATTGGTGTGGAAGTGCCTAACGGCACGCTCGTCGCTCATGGCCCCGAGGCATGTTGCGATTGTGCTCCCATTCGGGCGATAACAGCCACGTCTCATTTCTTCAAAGTCTCTTTTGAACACACTCACCTCTTCTTCCCATCCTCTCTATTTCTAGGACGAACAATTACCAAGCTCGCATCCGACCGTCGACTTCATTACCACGCCACAACAATCTCGCACGTCATCGCGTTCAACCTCGAGCGACACACGCGTATTCTTGGTGGAAGGAACGCAGGCCTTGGGAGTATCAGTATCGTCATATTTTCCATCCTTTATCGTCTCAACTCCAATCACTCATCCCTTAAATTATTTTATAGTTCTTATTCTATCTACTTCTCCTTGTACGACAACCGACGCGACGTTGTGCTCGAGGACATCGCCAGCTCGGTATGCGCCTGGGATCGAGACGCCAGGGGTCTGGGCCACCTCTGGCACGCGTCTGGTGGGGGCAGCGCGCTCTCCCTATCACGTCTTTGCGCGTATCCCGGCTGGTGGGTGTTCAACAGTATGATTAGCCTAGGACGTCTTCCCTGCGATGCACACTTGTAGATTTCCATTTGTAATGTGTTTCTATGGGCTCTGGTGACGCAGGAGTACGCGTTTCAGCTACCCCGATCGTACTATAAATTCCCTGGCAATGACATTCAGGGGACATTCCCTTTTTCCTTCTTCCACATCCATCCCTCATCTGAGTTCGAGTCTGAGTCCCATATCATCAAGAGTCCGAGCACGAGAGGTCCAGAGAGTGACCTATATCAAGAGACGAGCCCATCTAAAGCTGAGTTGTTATTTCACATCAATTACATTAAATCTATTTTACCGTTGCAGCCTAGGGTATCTACGCCGACCTTCTTCCTCTGGTCCACCGCATGACCGACCCCTTCTTCTACATTGCGCCTCAGTGATGCCGCGCGATTCCCTGACTTTGCCTTGGGAAATATATTTCTATCCAGAACTTGGGGCCAAAGCAGGCAGTATCGCCTTATTACGATGTTAGAATTTATCTTTTCAACCAAAAAATGGGTGAAGTATGTAGTCAAGTCTTTACTCTCTGAATCCTTACATAAAAGGACACCGCTGAAATTCACCGGCTCAATTTTGCAGAGACGGGTCACCCCGGTTGCAACATGACTCCGCCGGAATTTGGGAATTTGGTCAGAGTATACTGATATTTGATGTTGCCAGTCGGTGAGAGCCAAAGCACTGCCAATCAGACGATGCCGACAAAAGCTGATCAGTCGGTTGCGCTACGGGCATCACAGCACGATTCGACAACTAACAACACAGAAACATTACGTTCAAAAACATTACATTCAAAAACATTACGTTCAACGGTCGTCACCAGGTCGTGCTTCAATTGAATTATTGGGGGAGCTTGCTCCCTCTCTTTGCTGACCGATGCTAAATTCCGATGGCTGTGCAGAGTTGATATCATCAAGTCTCGGAACTTCGGCACACCGGATACAGGTACAGGGAAAGCTAGGTGTTTGCGCAAGCTCCCCCTCTACTATAGCCGGCTACCGGCATACAAGATTAATCATATCCTGTACGGGTACTACTATAATTGCCCCTCAAATCGACGGTACGGTCCGCAGCCTATTTATTATTGCTGCCGGAATCTCGGAATCCGTCGCCGTGCATGGGGTGAATCCCGAATTCTGTATCTGGGCGAAACTGAGAGAACAACAAGCTGTGGACACACCGGAGGTACGGAGGTTCGCCGCGGGTTCATTCATAGCTTGTAGGTTCGGAACAAGCCGCCTTCTCAGCATCACATGATATTCACGTGCTTCGCAGCGAGAATCACCGGCTCGCCGGTGCGGAGAGAGGGTTGCTCCGAACCTACATAGCTTGTATGACATCGAAATTGACACGTGATATATATATCACGTGATGTTGGGACACGTCGGATCACTCGCGACCGAGTGCAGTGGTGCCACGTTTGTTCTCTCTGCTACCCCCATGTCGTCGCTGTTGGTCGCCCCCAGCACCCCGCGCAATGCGCCCACCAGGCTTCCCGAACTCGAGACCGCCGGTACCCTCGATATATACCACCCGTCGCAACCCAACGGCGTACCTATTCTAGTTTTTCAAGCTTACCCTACCAGGCCAGACAGCCATGAGGTTGGTGTCCCCTTGGGCGTCATCCTCGACGCCTGCTTCGTTATCGCAAAGAACAAAGAAGGTCAGCTGCTTTGCATTGACTCGCCGAACGAACCGGTTGTCGCGAAGGATTCCAACTTCGACTCGCTGCTCGTAAAAGGAGATTACCTTTTCGTGGTCGGCCCCAGAGAAGGGTATACCGCCAGCGTCTTCTGGATTCTGTCTCTCTGACATTATCAAAGCCCATGGGTCCACGATTACGAGCTCTGTCGGTCATTTGCCGCCTGGGTGCCACCTCCCAACATACCCTCCCGTTGGAAGGGACCCGAGGCCACACCCGCTCTACCCCCGCCAAGCGGCGCCTCTGCGACCAGCAATATCAGCACAGCCGTTAGGACGGAAGACAAAATGTGTGTTGTGACGGGCGCAGCCACTGCTCTTCAAGCGAGCCACCTGGTGCCCAAATCGGCTGAGGCTTGGGTACGTACCGAGAACATCGCCGCCGTTCGACAACCAATCTGACCCCTCGCGATTCCTAGTTTCATAGCAATCACCGCTTGCTGAAGGGATATGGGGGGGAAAGCTCTTTTGACCTCCATTCGCCGCGCAACGAGCTTTCGCTCCGCTCAGACCTGAACTCACAGGGGCTCGACCAAGGCCTGTTTCTCTTCGCCCCCTACGCAGACCGTATAGTAGCTGTGTTCGTCCGGCACGCGGGCGGGGACCTCGCATACAAGTACCACCTTCAGGAAGTCAACATGCCGCCGCGAATCATCCGCGGCTATCTTTTCATACGATTCGCTTGGAATGTTTTCAAATTCTTGGCCCATGGGTTGACGAGCAGCAAGCGGAAAGAAGCCGACGGCGCAGTAGACAGCCCTTCAAAAAAGAGCAAGAAGGGCGTCGGACTCGGCAGTCGGGGCAGCGGCGGCGCCAGCAACCGCGGAGAAGTCGGACCCGGCGGCGGAGGCAGCGGCGGTACCAGCAACCCCGGAGACGTCGGAGGCAGCAGGGGGGGCGGCGGCGGGGACCAGGAAGACCTCGGAGGTGCTGAAGACGGCGACGGCGAGGACAGCCTCCCAACCGAGGACGAGGACAGTGGTCCCGGAACAGACGACGAAGCTCAACTCGCCGTGTATGAGTCTCAGGACGCAGCGCTCCAGGGTGAGTGCTGTCTCTATCGGTGGACAAACTCACGAGCCTCCTCCTCAGCTTGTGCCTCTCTCACCGTCGACGATGTGCAGGCTGGACGGTACCCTGGTTTCTCCAAGTTCAAGCGTCTCGCCCGCGAATACCGGCTGGCCCACCCCGAGGTCTCCGCGGTGCGGAGTGCGCGTGTATGGGAGGGAGATGAGGACAACCTATGAAGGTGATCCGCGGATGCGCCGTTGAGCAATTTCTACCCTATCATGATACGTTTCAAATCTATTATATCCAATCTTGTTCATCTAATCGGCCCATGTTTTGCAACGGTGCCCGGCTTCCCAGGATCTGCGCGACGGCGCAGAACCAGTTGAACCAGAGTCACAGTGGAAGTTTACCCGAAAAATGGGACCCCCAGACTGCCCGGTTTTCTATATAAACGGCCAAGTAATACCTCGACACTTGCGCCATTCGGGACCTGGATTATTGGATCGACCGCAACCTGGCGATTTGCGTGCAGTTCATGTTCCGGTTCTAGTGGTACCCAACCCAAACTCTGGATTATTGGATTGAGCGTAACATTGAGCTGTGTCGAGTTCATGTATCCGTGTCTCGGTGGATTGAGTGCAGCTTCGCCTGTCTCATTTTGGGCTCTGGGGGAATGGTTGTTGGATCGAATCGACAACCTTGCTAGTAGGGCTCCGTGTCCATTTTGGTTCTGCAATTTGTTTAGCGTTTCCGGTAAACATTGTCTGTTAATCGGCCACAGTCTGACTTTTAAATCCACGACAGATTCATGCATCACAAATCCAAAGTCCAAGTTTGCGCCAGTGATAGTAAGGACTCCCAAGCTCGCGGATTTCGAACGGACCGCCATATTTCGCTGGGTTTCCTCCGCCTCAATCCTCGCCCTTAATGAACTTGCCAAGCCCCGTGTGAATCCTCAGAAGGGAAATGTTCACTTACATCAACATGCACAGCGTCAAGTGACTGAGTCGGACTCTTCGGCCAGCTCGGACGACACACAGAGTCTCGTCTCTACAGAGATGAAGAGTCTCTACAGCGCTCTATGCGCATATTCGCTGAACACGAAGTAAATGACTTCGAGAAAGATCTCGGGAGGCAGGTCGGCGAGTAAAGGCACCTATCGATCCATAACTATCAAGTGAAATAAATAGTACTGTAGCGAGAACAGGAAGGGAAGTGATGCCGGCAGAAAGGGCAGTAACCATTGAGGTATGCACCACCAGCAAGGTATGCGCCGCCAGCGAGATATGCGCTGCAGAACTGCTGCCAGCAATATGAGGGACAAGAGGTGATCAAAAGGGTTCATGAGCAACGGCCCCCGTTTTAAGTGAGACTGCAAACATTGATCGGTGAAGAATGGCAGGCTGAAAACCCCCGATTTTTGAGTTGATTGATCGACTTGGGCGCTTTTGCTCTCCGCCAAACCGCAACAATCCGAGTCCGGCTCGGAGCGTGCCATTCAATTGATTCCATCTTTCCGTTCAATTAAAGAATTCAACCCTCCATGATTTATCTTTGTCTGTTCCTATAAGTAAAACAACAACAGGTATCGGGCTGAGAATCTCATACTCAGTGGGACGCCACCAGGACCAACCGAGCCGACTGCCGACCAGCTGCAACACCATCTCAAATTGAATGTAGATGATCTGATTGGTCTTTATGGGAAGGCATACTCATAACAACTCCGGAACACCCTTGGTAGTCTTGTGAATCCAGATGAGACAATTAATCGATGTCTTGCAGGTACGACCGTGCGTGTTGCACTAGTCGGGACTATTTCAGACCATCCCGCCATGCGCAAATTATGTGGCTTTGCAGACAAGAATCACAATGTTGTGCCCTGCATCAAGTGCACTATGTAATTGGTCATTTTTTTCGTCCTCCAAGCACTTTTTCCAGTCTTTTTTCACTTCTTTTTGGTGAGCTCGTAAGTTTGCTCGCGTTGAAGAAGTGTAAGATAGTCCAGACGAGTTTTGATGTCGTGTCAAGGTCGTGCCGACTCCGTAAGCGTATAATCACGTCAAAGAATATTCTCTTGATTGTGGTCGGCCTTGCGCAGGCCTCCTAGGTTTTGCCAGACCTTGCGCCAGGACACCAGAAAACTCGACGGCGTTTTGATGCTGGATTTTTGGGGGGAGACTGCATCAATCAATATGTACAAAGAAATCACTGATGAGTCGATCGCTGCCCACTCCCATATAATTCATGACACTGTTTAACACCTGGGCTCCGCCACATCCACACTCACGTGAAATATACATAGCCATGACCCAATGCCGTTACTCCAGCTACGTTCCACTCTCTGCTCCCTCTTGTTTCGCTTACTCACAATCTGCCTGAACATCTCCTGATCCCCTACTGTACTATTTCAACCAAATGTTCACTGGGTGTACATCAAGTAGCTAATTTGAATTTAGCTTGGGGTGCCCAAGTTTGAATGTTGGGCTTACCTCAATATTTACGCGGTCGAGAACAGGTGGATCTGCAACGGCGATGGGTATAGGGCTCCGAGCCGCACGGCCCGTCGACAAACGGAGGTCACCCGTCCGTCAAGGGTTCAGCCAGGAGGGGCCGACGGACGGGTCCCGTCCGTTCCACCCGTTACGGCCATCTGACGGGGAAATTTGGTGAGTAAAATTTCAATGCACAGAGGTATGCTACAACGAGTCTTCAAATGCCTTTGCCTTTGCCTTCTCTTTCTTTTTGGACGCCTCCCGAGCGAAGCGGCACCGTGCCTTCACAAACATAGTCTCTGCCTTCAAGCTTGCACGACAAAGGCCAATCGTGTCCCTTCCGCCGGAAAAAATCCTTTCAACCGCGACCGCAGAGCTTATGGGAGGAAATGAACATCCTCTCTCACGCAAAATAAGAACACAGACCTGGGATACACAATACATCCCGGGCGAGCAGATACAGATTTGGAAATCTGTGGCGCCGGGCGTACCACCACTGCAGCGGGTCCGTATCTTCGAATGGCTCGGGAATACTTGTGAGTCTAAAGTAATCCTCTAGCTCATTTTTCGAGATGGCAGTAGAGGTTGTTGGCCCCCGTAACGTTTAAAAACATACGAGTTGAACATCTAGTTACAGCTTTTTGCGGAACCTAGGGCGGGGGACGGTTTTTTTTCCATTTTCGATAATTTTCATGAGGAACGCCGCCACAAACTCAAATTTGATCAGATTGCCTTGAAATTAGGCACGTTAGAATCGTATTCAAAATCCGCAGTCAACTCAATCCCGGTATTTTTGATGCCATCAAAAAATGAAATTTCTACCGCAAAATCTCTGTTTTTGGCAAGTCACTTGTAGCATTCGGAGTACTGCTCAGATTAACCTAGTTTTTGGAAATGTTATACCTATACATGTATCCTAGTCAACCATGATGATTCTACATGTGGTAATACCCAAATCTGCTTTGAGTGCTCTATTTTCTAAAGGAGGGGGATGACTGTTTCAACAAGGTGCACAATGGATTACAGTTACTTCAAATATTATCAATCCAAAGTTTACGTTGACTAGAGTACATCTATAGGTATAAGAAATCCAAAATCTAGGTCAATCCGAGCAGTACTTCAAGTGCTACAGGTGACTTGCGGAAGACAGAGATTTTGCGGTAGAAATTTCATTTTTTGATGGCATCAAAAATACTGGTATTGTGTTGACTGCGGATTTTGAATACGATTCTAACGTGCCTAATTTCAAGGCAATCTGATCAAATTTGAGCTCCTGGCGACGTTCCTCATGAAAATTGTCGAAAATGAAAAAAACCGTCCCCGCCCTAAGTTCCGCAAAAAGCTGTAAATAAATACCTATACTGATGCCGTGATGGACTTGATCACTAAGTACGAGTGTTCATTCAACTCTATCATCCTCCACATCCTTCAAGCTCTCACCATGACATCTTCCCCGAGGTCCACGAAACTGCACAGCCATTCGTTGGATATTGAACCGCACCGCAAGATCAAACATGACTACAAGTTTCCAAGCAAAAGATACGTTTACGGCCTGAGCATTGCACATCCTCATCAAGTCTATCGTTCTAGTTGTGCAATAGATCTGTTCATCGCCTCGCGCACAAGAAACTGGTGCAGCTACCCACTGTGCGCAAGTCTCCCAAGTCTTCTCGGCTTGCAGATGGACGTGTACTACTCAGGACTGTTGTCGTGGACTCTGGCTGAGATTTCCACACCTTTGACATTACT
Organism: Mycena olivaceomarginata; assembly: GCA_029378375.1. Lineage (NCBI taxonomy): Eukaryota > Fungi > Basidiomycota > Agaricomycetes > Agaricales > Mycenaceae > Mycena > Mycena olivaceomarginata. Next base: position 119,265 of record JARKIC010000651.1, on the reverse strand, counting down.
GGTCGTCTTTTGAAACCTCTAATATGTTTCTTTTGTCCAGTTGTCTTGTATTACTTTTGACAATAGAACGGTGCGGGACTCAGAGGGTGCACAGGACATTAGTTCCAACCTATTCTCCAAACTCAGAGAACAGTTTCCAGGCTGAGCTGAGTTCCTACACTAGAGCTGAAACTCGGCCAAGTGAAGATGAGTTCGAACTCGTCATGGGGCTTTTTGAAAAATTTTCGGACCAAAAGGTAAACCCAAACAACTCCATTCTGTCCAAGTTCATTATTGAAACCTCGGCTCTGCTCAGGTCCTCGAAGGCGACGGACCAGATTTCACGCTTTACCGGGATTTCTTCTTGGCGCCTTTACCTGCTACTACTTGTACATCATCCGCCGTCACGTCTCCGCCAGCCCATCTTGTTTGCATTGCACGGAATATCTATACCCACTGGAAGCGCCGGCGCTCGCTTGTGAATGGTGGTAGAATTGGGCAATCGCATAATGTACGTAATGTTTATCTACTCTCGGCTGATGCTGACAATTTTGCAGTCCTGCGAGAAGGATTGCATTGACCAAGCGTACGAATGTTTCCGCCCGCGATACAACAAACGACATCACAAATTCCGTGCCGTTCCAAATGCGCACCTTTCGCGGGTTACACAAGGGACGGTCGTAAAATCTGAATCGATCGAGCTGCAGAAATTGTCGTGCGTTCTGTTCAACCTCTTGACCCTGCAGCACCCATCTTGCTCTTCGACGACGGTCGTCGTTCCGTCACTACCACGTCTGTGCCTGGCGTTGCCCACCACACTATTGACGATGGCCCCACGTTTGAATGTCGAGAACCACCCCACGCAATTACTTATTTCGGCAGCGAGTATACTCTAAACAGATCACCCAATTCAGAAACAACCTCGTTGAACGCGTCCCGGGGGTACCTGTTTTCCGTCAGCCACTATAACATCTCCCTAGGCTTGACGGATGCTTTCCCTTCTCTGCTCTGCATTCTCTCTGCTTTTGTGTTCATTTATGAACTTCTGGTACTCGGTCAGTCAGAGTACCGAGCATTTCTGACGGGATAACTATCCAGGCGGGTTGCTCCCTTTCGCAAATTTTGCTGCTTGTACGTACACATAGCTAACAAACTCGGTGGATATTTTATGTTCACGGAAAGTCACCCAGTGGTATAGTATACACCAAAAAGGCATGGACGTACAAGAAAAACCGAGCGTGGGGATGTACAGCGATGGATGGACAGAAGTGAACGACAAAGAGCAGGAAGGGGGAAAGAAAGATGTAGGGGTCGTAAGGAGCTGTGAGTGTAATACGGCGATATACAATGAGAGCGTGACACGGAGAATGGAAGACGAGACGGAAGACGGACGACGCAGGATCAAAGCTATGTGGAAGGGTGCGGCTTCGCATTCTCCTTGACTTGGACCCACACCCATCCGGCGGCTTCTTCCGTTTTTTTCCGCCGGCCCAAACCGCGGGCGAATTTTGGGAGGCTCGGCCTGCACAAGATCTTGCGCGTGCGCGGGGTGGGCGTACCGGAAGCTCGCGAGCGCGTGCGGAACGTGACCGTCGTTCCACTCCTGGGCGTCGGCGTCGGCAGGTTGTCGTTGTGTTCAGGGCGGTCCAGAACATTAGAAGGCGACGCAGGCCCGGGCATTGGCCGGGGTTTCCGGAGGCGGCTTTTTGAGGAGGGTGCATCACAGAAGAGAAGACCTGGGTGGGACAGACATTCTGCGTGTCAGGACACATTCTGGGAGGGAGGTAAGGACGAAATCGATTCACGCACGGGAGTAGCTTGGAGTATTTGGTGCTTCGGGCGCGGACCAGGTCGTCGACGAGTCGTCTTCCATCATGTTTTCAACGGTGACAAAATTTGAGGTTGATGTGGTGGTTCCAGAGAATCTGGACTACTGAGGTCGTCGGGTACTTAAAACGATACAACACAGAGAGACCGGGAACTCACGAGATTGACCTCATTGTCCATGCCCCCAAACTGCCCGCCCTCGAAGAAGCCCTCGTCGCTGACGTCGTCCCGAATCACTTCGCCCTTCCTGTTCCTCATCCACATATGGGCAAACGACGTGCACGGGTCGAACGCAAAGTCGCCGTCCAGTTCTTGGAAGCAAGAATAGTGGATTAGAGCCTCATTTAAGCCATGAAGTGACATTCTATATATAGCCCTATTGCGGCACCTGAGTACCGAGTGACCGGGGGCCTCCAGCTCGGATCTTACCCGGTAAGCCGATTCTAACGCAATTCTAATGCAATTCTAACACAATTCTAGCCCACCCAATCAGGCCCTAAAAGGAAGGTGCGCCGGATCACCACGAGGATGGCGAGTTGGAAGTTGTAATGGAGACCCGTCTTCAACAGCACCCGACGGCCTGCACCGCCATCAGAAGTGGTGGGAAAATCACGAATAAATACTCAAAAAAAAAAGAAGAAGAAGAAGAAGAAAAAGAAAGAAGAAAACTGAGGTGAGGTGCACCTACTGTAGGTCTTTCATTTGTGCATCGAAAGCTCGGGTTCTGACTTCATCCTGTCTCGACGGGTGCGTCAATCGACCCGCTTGGGACTGCGAAGAAAGTGTAAATTGAATCACAATTTTTGACGATGTCGAATTGGACATACTGTTTTCCCTGGCTCTCCTCCTCCATTTCCTGACGGATGGCCTCACGGAATTCCCCGCCACCATGACTGATGCAGACCATGGTGGTCCCATCCAAGATGTCGTGGATATTGATTTCATCCTCTCAGTCGGGCTCCATTGCATTATCCTTATCTTGGTAGGCCCGCAACGCCTGTGATGGACATCGACGATATGTATTATTACTGTTCTTACATTCCGAAGAATTTTATTGGAATCTTTCTGCGCGTATTGCCCATGTTCTCCATCCAAGTTGTATTGAAATGATATGGAAGTAACCATAAGGCTGGATAAAAAGATTGGGACCTTTGGTATGCTATATGATGAGTTTCGTAAGGTTCAACGACCCCTGGGGGTAGGGAGGAGTGCCAACCGCAAAACCACATCCGTTGTTCACTTGTGGGAAAGTTTATCCACGGATGAGCATCCGTGGGGTGTTTCAAGCAAGACTGTCTCTTATGATTTCTTTCTCGTGCCCTCCTCGCTAAGCCTGAAGACCCACAGGCTCTCCGCCCAACAGGTGCAATTCGAAAGGCAAATCCCCCCTGATGTGCGCGGCCTCGACACCACCTTCGAAAAGATTACCGCTGGAGGTCAACGCCGAGCGCGGGAACTCTTCAATGCCATCGGGAAACTGCTCTGGAGCGTCACCATCGGCGACCACTCCTTTTATGTCTCAAACCCCTTCATGCGTTCCCACCATCTCCCCGTCGGGCGCGGTACGCGCTGTTTCGTCGCGGTTGAGACCAAAACCGATCGGATCTGTCTTCTAAAAGATACTTGGCGAGTCGTGGGTTACCATCCCGAGGGACAAGTCTATGCGCGGTTGAAAGAACAACAAGTGCGGAACATTCCGAATGTGATTGTTGCCCAAGACGTGTACGGTCCCCATCACCACTGCGGTGTTGACGGTTATCCCTTTCTCTGGAGCAAATTCAAGGAGCAAGCGATTAGAGACCACCAGCACTATCGGCTGGTACTCGACGTTGTTGGACGGCCGTTGGTGGAATTCGGATCTACGCATGAGCTAGTGAAGTGTATGCTGGACGCCCTTCAAGGTAAGCCCTCTCACGTATTGATATTCTGTTCACTCAAGTATACAAGCGCACTGCTCGAAACGAGGCGTGAACAGGCGGGTGCCGAGCATCGCAAGTCCCAGGAAGACGATATCTTCACATAGAGTCGATTTTTTACCAGAATCGTGATGTGTAATGTTTTCCCTACTCTGCGGGAATTTGCGCTCTCCTCCCCATGTTTCCGTTCTCATTCGGCTCATACGCTCCGTTAGCGTTGGCGGTGTCTGCACAGAGCCACGGTTCGCACTGGACCGAGATTTCTCTATGACAGTACAATTGGACTGAGAACAATACGATCATTTTATACAGCTTTTAAGACCCAGCACTAGATTGCTGGCATTATTTCGTGAACATTAACCGCATATCTTCCTAACGCGATTTGCACCCAAATTCGAGCTCGTGTAGTTTTCTTCAATTATGGGTGCCCCCTTGGCTGCGGCGCAATGTTGAGGCTCGAAGCGGGCCCAAGGAACAGTTTGATCGGGAACATCACTGCGAAAACCGACAACTCGTTATGCCTTGATCTGAACACCGTCTAGCAGTAGTCAATCACCGACAAGTTCAACAACTAATGAATTAATAAAACAAACAAACGCACCGCGAAGATATGCCAGCCGCAGGTAGCCTCGTGTATCCATATGGGGGAAGAATCCCCGCAGGCCTTGCATTGCAGCAACGAACAGCTCCTCCGCATCCGGGCCCGTCCAGTTAGATTCATTGCGCGAAATCGTGACTTGGAGGGTGCGAAGGTGGGAGAGCGGGAGGTTCGCGATGACTTCGTCGAGGGTGCAGAGTGATTTGGCGTCTGACTTCCGAAGAAGGGCGATCCGGACGTAGAGCTGGCTAATGACATTTTTTGAACCGACGGATTCGAGCAGGGCGGCGGCGGGGGCACTGCCGCGGTACCAACCAAGTACGGTGAGCGTCGTTAACGCGGGGAAGGCGGAGAGTCGGAAGGCAGGAGTAGCGAAGGCTGTGCGGGGGAAGATGGTTAGTGTATGACTATTGCTGTGTGGGAATAACATACTTGCGTCGATTTTGAGGGTCGTAAGGGACGGCGCGACGGAGTGCATGACCCCGATCATTTTGAGGGAGGTTTCGACCGCAATGTTCATGTTCGTGACGGCAGAGAAGTCGAAGGGGCACAGCGCGTGGACTACCCAGGAGTCGTGAGCCGTTCCCATGGCGTCCGTTATCTCTACGCTGTTCAACACGACACGATGTTGACCTGCATCAAAAGGGCGAGGCTGCACTGGAGAGGCGGAGGTGATGATGGTATTGTCCATCGCCAGACGGTCAAGGGTAGACCGCTGGCGGAACAACGCGCCTAGGCTCTCAATGTCATTGAGAACGACGGAAACGAATTGCACGCAACGGATGGACGGAAGGCCTACGATCCCTGCGGCAAGGGAGAGTGTTTTGTCGGAGACACGGGCCATGGTGGGTCCCCCTTCAAGACGCAAGGTTTCCAAACGAGTGAACCGGACTTGGGCCAATGGAACGATGATTTCGGGGCAAAGGCTGAGCCTGAGACGGCGAACGAGACAAACAAGATGTGGCGATAGGAGAACTGTACATAGGCGCTGCGAGGCGGAGGCAGCAACCGAAGGATCCCCAAAACGATACCAAGTCGCATCGATGTCGCTAAAGAGATGGTACTGGGCAGGTGCCGTGAACAAACGCGATATGAGAGCACAGGAATTCAGGTCAGTGGAGGACGAGTGGAGGAAATCCGTGATGTAGTCGCAAATCTCTTGAATTCGGAGAACAGTATGAGCGGACGCATTCTGCTCCATCGCGATGCGAGGAAACGACTCCGATGTCATGTCACAGTCACTCCACGCTCTGGTCACGGGACCAACGAAACTCGGACGGCAGGCACTGTACTATTTCGACCAAGCATTCAGTCACTGGTCACAGAGGCCGCTGAATTGAATACTTTTTGAATGTGTCACAGGTCACCAGAGCCGTTGAATACTAGCTGCCGCACCCTTGTGTTTGAAATTTTGTGGTCTCAAATTTAATCCAATTTCTTATCCGTCTTGCAAATGTGCTCCATTTGAAGATAGAAGAACAACAGCAAGAGGAATTTTCATTTGGTTCAAAACTGAGCGAGCAAAAAAAAAAGTTATTCACCAAATTGGCCACATGCACGTAATATATTAAAAATTTGACCGTTGAAGCTGTAAGTAGGCACAAAATGACGGTACAGAGTTTTACCAGTCGAGCCTCTGTCCCATAGTCCCAGAAACACGACGATGAGATTTGTATGTAAAGTCGAGCTGAATGCCCGAACGAACCGCTGAGCCTCTTTCGGACCCAAGTCACTGTTTCTGAGTGACCGCAAGCGGCGAGGGTAGGTTTTTTGCGGTTTACACATGTCGCTCGGGGGTACCCGTAGAAGTCAAACACCCACTGTCTCTATGTATGTTCTCCGAGTAGCCCTGAGAGATCCGCCCTCCCGAGGCGACAATAGGAAATATACACTCTGTCTGAAATTCTTTCGTACTTGGTTCTACTTACTTCCAGCTTGCAGATCAGTATCTGAAGCTCGGTGTGGTAAGTCTGATATTTATCTGATTCGGAATGTAGACTTACCTCCCTTGAGACCCGGAATCGAACGAAGCCGTCTTATCACAACAAGTACACGTTTCTGAAGAAGATCGACAGCTTGCCAACGGGTGCGGATTGGACGTGTGAGATCGTCACGGTGCAAGGAGATATCATCGGAGAGGACGGGCAGGCAATGGTGGAAGAGTTGGAACTGTGGCGGCGAGATCCTGTGGAATGCATTAAAGAGCTTATGGGCAACCCTGCATTCAAGGACTTCCTGGCGTACGCACCGGAAGAGGTCTGTGTCGATTCAGCGGGTTTGAAAGGAAGGGTTTTTGACGAAGCATGGACAGCTGAATGGTGGTGGAAGATTCAGGTCCGTGCCCCCTCAAAAGATTTCTCCCGACTTACGAATCCGTTCGCAGGAATTGTTACCTCCGGGCGTTGTCGTTACCCCGGTGATCCTTTCCTCGGACAAGACGCAGTTGACTCAGTTCCGCGGCGACAAGTCGGCATGGCCAGTATACCTGACGATAGGCGACATTTCGAAGGAGGTTCGCCGTCAGCCATCCGCGCACGCCACGGTGTTGATTGGATACTTACCTGTCGCCAAACTCTCCTGCTTCGCTGAAGCTATGGGCTCGCTTGCAGGGTACTGCCTCTTCCATCGGTGCATGTCACTCCTGCTGGAGCCGCTGATCAAGGCCGGCAACGAGGGTGTGGTCATGACTTGCGCTGACTCGTGCCTGTGCCGCGCCTTCCCAATCCTCGCTGCGTACGTGGCGGACCATCCCGAGCAATGTCTTGTCACATGCTGCAAGGAGAACCGCTGCCCGCGCTGTGGTCGCGTCAACCGACCGCGGAAGTCTCGTTTACTCTCTTCTTCGCGACCAAGACGAGACGATCGACCTCTTGCGAAGCCATCAGAAAAAGCGGAAGAAACCCGCCGCATTTGACGAACAAGGTTCACGCGCCGTGTACTCACCGTTTTGGGCTGACCTTCCCCACACCGACATCTTTTCCTGCTTCACCCCCGATATCCTTCACCAACTTCACAAAGGTATCTTCAAGGATCATCTCTTAAAATGGTGTGCTGCCATTCGGGGAGGCGGAACTTGACGCGAGATTCAAGGCCATGAGTGGCTTCCCTGGTCTTCGCCACTTCAGCAAGGGAATTTCGTTTGTGTCGCAGTGGACGGGGACGGAGCACAAGGCGATACAGAAGGTGTTCGTTGGCGTAATAATAGGCGCCGTTAGCGCGGAAGTTCTCACCGTTGTCCGTTCCTTGATCGACTTCGGACACCTTGCGGGCCCTATAAGGCTCGAGTACCTGGATTTCGACTTGCATATTTCAGAAGTATTCAAGCTCCAGGGTTGGTCTATACTGCGCTTAAGTGAATAAATAAGCAAAGGTTGTGTCATTCTCTGAAAGTGTGGGACGGGTTAGCCCAAAGCGGACTTAAAAGGTTTCGGACACACAATTTTATAAAGAGTGTAAAGACCCAGCGGGTATTCCAGACAGGGAAACCAATCCCCACACCCAACCAAAGACCAAAACACGAGACGAGACGAGGCGAGACCAGGATACATCATATGTAAAGTAACTATGCTTTAGACTTTTCGAGGGATGAGAAGAAGCCGAACGAAGAGAGAGAGAGAGAAAATATTGAGAGAGGGAGACGGACGTATCGTAACGTATTCCGAACACAGATCAAAAGGCAGGCGGAGTCCGGGGAGTAGTAACAGTATGAATAGCTAGCTGTGCGCGAAAACCAAAGGGAGGTATGTAATCATCATCATCGTAAACACTTGTGGGGAAGAAGGGGACTGAAACTGGAACTAGAAGTTGATTGTAGGAGTGGATTGGAGTACGGTGGGTTGGGAGAGGAAAGCTGGCAAAACAGGATGAATAGACTGTGCGTAGACTGTGCGGAGTGTGTAGCGAGGATAGATAAATAGTTCACGAAGGAAAGGAAAAGAAAAAAAAGAAAAAAAACTGGATCCGAAGAGTGGTAAAGTAAAGGAATCGTGATTCTTTGGTTCTCGATTGGATTTCGAGTTGGATAGCGAGACGAGATTGGATGAAGGAGTCGGGAGAAAAGGCGAGTAGACGAGAGAAAGAATAATGGCTGACCAGATGCATGCTGCAATAGAGGAATATTACGATATTCGTTCCTTTCCGGGCGTCGTCGATATGCGATAGGCTCGATTCGAGCGTTTGGAGGAGATGGGCTCGTCATCGGGAGAGCGTAGGAGAGTCGCGTGCCGGGTGGAGGTGGGGGAAGAGTACTCGGAGCGAGGTGATGACAAGGCGAGAACGGGCAACGACAACAGCAGCAACGAGACGATAAGACCAGAGCCTTCCATCCACCTCCACGCATGCATGCAAAGACACAACAAGCAAAAGCACGCAGCACGCAACGCAGGTCGTCCTCACTCAAGGCGACTCCATCGACATCCGAAACTGCACGCTCCCCCCACTGCTCGCGCCACTCCCGCTCCCGCTCCCACTCGTGCCGCTGGTACCGCTCGCACTGCTCTCCCCCCCCAACACTCGCCTCCGTCGCAGTCGGGCTCTTCAGCAGCCCCCATCCTCCTACGCCCCTCTCCTCCCGCTGATCCAAATTCAGACTCGCCAACGTCCCGTTCAAATCATGCATCGCGTCCAGCCCAAACTCGCCTCCTCCACGGCGCGCGGACCCCGAATTCGGGCGCGAAATCGGCTGCGCGTGCCTCTGGTAGCGATTGACCTGGAACGCCGGCGGGCTCCCCGCAAAGCCGTCGCCTCCCCCACCCCCATACCCTCCGCGTGTCGGACTCCCCAACCCTGACCCCGCTGAGCGCGACGCGCTTCCGTTTGTCTGCAGCACAGGCGGCACGGGGAAGAACCCCGGCACGTACGCCTTGCTCGGGTGCGGCAGCCCCTGCCCGTACGGCTGCCCCGCATACGAGTCCCGCCGCTTCCCAAACATCTCCGCCGCCGCGTACAGCCCGCCCGCGCCGTGCTGCTGCTGCTGTTGCTGCCCTTGGTGCTGCTGCTGCTGCGGAAGCTGATTCGGATCCGGCGAGAACGGCGAGAACGAGCTAGTGCCGGTGCTCCCTCCCACAAACGGGTTGCTGCCTGTAGTCGTGGCGCTCGCAGACGGCAGAGTCGGGACCTCATACGCCGAGCGCGCGGGGTACCCAAACGATGCCTCTTCCCCACCGCCACGGCGCACCTTGATGCTCTCATCCGTGTAGTGCGGCACCGAGGTATTAGGTTTCTCCTTCCATTTTTAAATTCCGCTATCAGCGCCTCGGCTCCACCCGCTTTTTAACGCTCATTCAAGCGCTGGCGAGGTCCACAATACCATTTTGAACCCCATGCCTTAGTATGGAACCGACCATCCAGTGCATTATAACTTAGTGTATTCTACAAACACCAGGAGTTCCTCAGAAGATATCTCTTCACACAGCAAGCCATTTCTGGGGGAATAGTATAGTCTCGGATTATATTCATTATAAATGTGATATAGAAAATCTTTGGTGGTGAGAGAATACAGTAAGGATCATTCTTGAGGGCACCTCGAAGCCAGAATTTGCTCTTGACCCCCCCATGGCATAAACAACGTGCTTCAACCATGTGATGGATTTGATCACTTTTTTGAATCACTGGACGGATCAGAAACCAATTCTGGCTTCGAGATGCCCTCAGGGATGGACTCTATGTCTCCTAAACACAATCTGCGAGAAAAGCTTTTCTTGGGTGATATGTCCTCATTTATGCGAGGCATGTCCGCGAAGAGCTCTGCGTCAATTCGCGATTGTTCTCTGTTGAATGAGGCAGAAGGTTCATCTGGTTCGTTCATTCGCATCTTGAACTTTTCTGTCATTTCCTCCAGTGACACTTGGACCGGTTTCGGACGGGGATTTGTCCAGCCACGCAGAACTCGCCCAAAAGAACCCGCATCTTTGCAGTCAAAGATTTTATCCCTAAATGACTTTTGCAACAAGCGAACTTTCTCGCGACCTCTATGATGGAGGCTTCCAGTGGCGCAGGAGATTTCGCACAATGACTCGAGTGTTTTTTGTGAGACCTCGAGGGGCGTCAAAATTGCGAGTGAGTCTACAAATGGCCCCGATTTTGAGAAGTAATTCATGCGGAGGGATTCCAGGCTCTTGGAGAGAATTTAAAAATTCCGGGTCCGAAAAGACTCCTTCGTTGGAGCCATCGCTGCTGTCCTCGATTGAATCACTGCTGACATAGCAGTGAGTTTCACCTGGAACGGTACGGAGAATAGCGGAGTTGAAATCGTCAACAAATACGTTGAAAGGGCTCAAGATAGCCCGCATGATGCAGACAGCAGGGTCTGCAACTATACTCGGGGAAAGACAAAGTCGATGAGCTCCTGGACAGATTGCGTGTGTTTCAGGCATCCAAGATCGACGGAATCGTGGACATGATCATCTCCAATCGAATCCAAAAATGATGAGAAGGCTAGATCGCCTCGTTGGCGCATTGAGGTCTCCAATTTCAAAATTTCGAAATGTCGGAAGACGGGTTGGGTGCGGATTGAAGCCTTGCAAATCGCAGTACGGCTCTCGAAGCGAACAACAGGGGCGATCTAGTACAGTTCACACCATGTAACTGTGGCGTAATCTGACTTACCTGGCGAAAGTCCCCAACTGTGATCAACATACATCCTCCCCAGACACGATTCACCCCCGTGAGAGAGCGCATCAGGCGATCGGCACAGTCGAGGGCTTTGAAGTGAAGGCCGCCAATTTCGTTGATGACATGACATTTAGCGGCCTGGAGCAGTCTTGCACGGTCACATCGGTGGCCAACAGATGATTTGAGATGAGGATTGTATTCATCAACGGGAATGCCATAGAGGTAGTGGGTTGTTGGACCGCCGGGGTAATTTTTAGCGTAACTTTACTTTACTTTACTTTACGTTTCCCATGCTTGGCGAAACTAACTTGTTGACAGCTAACTTGTACGGTTCTAACAAGACCATGCAAGGACCACAGTAGTTCAAATTTTCAATGATATCCTTTGTAACATTAGGGATCGGCACCGTACCTGTATCGTAGGTATCCAAATCTAGGCTCCTAACACTCTCCCCGCTGGGTGGTTTTCATGATAGTATGTAGCGTAATCGATGCCCGTCTGAACGGCAAAGAAGTGACTGGTCTTCAAGACAGCGCACAGATCGGCTAAGGGTGGAATGCCTGGGGTCCAGCTGAGAGCAAGTGAGCTCCTTCTCTGTGCTCGAAAGATTATTCTGACTCAGCGTGTGGGAGCTGAAGTTCTCCGACCGTCAAATGAGGTAGGTGTAAGAGCAAGGTGTCCTCATTTATCCGGAATAGTGTGAAGCATCTCCTGCAAACTTGTAATTCTCCCTTGGGACGAAAGGCACCCCCAGAATTCACGCGTGTTTGAAGAAAGTTCCAAAAATGGAGATACGAAGCAGCATTACAGCCATTGCGGAAAATAGGGCGCGAGCGGTTTTTTTTTTGCAAATTTTCACCAGAACAGCGATTGTGAGCTCAATTCTTAGTCGTTGCCTCGGAAGTATGTAGGACAAATCGATTCATTCCGGAGCTCCTCCAGGATAAGGTCGCAGATGGAGTTGTGGGGCACGGGGCAAGCCTCAAGCGTGTGCGTCCCGAGGAAGGTCGGAGCCACAAGAGAGGCCGGCTGGACTTGGAGCGTTGTCTGGTAGGGTTACTTACTTATATCTGCAGGAACTTAGTGCTTACGCTAAACTTAAGTTAACTTGCGCGCCAAGTTAGATCAGTGAAAGTAACTTATGCCATCAGATGGCATCAAACCTCCGCCAAAGTTAACTTATGGGATCAATTGGCGCAAGTAAGCACCCTTTCACGCTATGGGGGCTCAAGGAGACATCTGGAGAGATTCAGTTGTGCTGCCTTGTCCTCATAGTGTATTAGAGGTGTTGAAGATGCATAATTTGGTTTGGTCGCCCACTCACAACCTATATATTATGTTTTTGGATAGGATTGAGGGAAGAACACTTCAGTAGAGACATGAGTCGCCCAAACCAGCTGAAAACTGAGTAGAATTACTCCAAAATGTCAGAGTGGGGGAGGCGTGGGCCAATCTATTCCTTTCGGGTTGTCATCCCTCACGTGATCGTAACCTAAATGCGGAATCGGATTGATCCAATCAAAACAAACCACCTTTCACGTGACCGTAACCTATCCCTCCTGTCCCAGGACTGAGGAAGGCTGGAAGCCTCTAACCCGGGACCCATGGACCTTGGCCTCATGCGTGCTCATGATCAGGGGCAGTCAGACTACGAAGTGGTCTTCCTACAGTTCAAAAAAGCGCAGTTGGCCGGAGATCTGGACTGGTTAGAAACATTGGAACGCTTGTGGCCGTCCCCGTGTCCGCCCCAAGACCATGTCGAAATTGTGTGCAGATTTGCGCAAGAGTTTATAGCCTGGCGAGATGGCGTAATTGTGCCGCATGATGCACCACCGAGCACGGCCGAGAACACCCGTACGCTGATTTCCCGCCCCTTGCCTCGACAACATCTGACTCTTTAGTAAACTCCCTGACGAGGCAAATGAGTTGCATCATTTCGTTGGAGCAACTCTGCCGGGAATGGAAGAACGAGGTGCTCGATATATGGCACGCTCACAATTCACATCAAGGATCCACCGTCAATTCGCTTCACGATGCCATCCATGCCAACACTACGAAGATACTGTTCCGGGAAGCGAGGATGATATATATCCTGGATGCACTGGTAGCTGCATGGAGGGACCACATACGCGGCGGTGTTTCCTTATCCGGTTCGGACATGCGAATATTGCGAGAATGCCGGGCCATCGTCCAGCAAGACTCTCTTGATGCAGCACTGGAAGCCCCTAAGGTTAGCTTCGTAGGTCGGTCGATCTTCTCGTATAGCATCGTTCTTTGAGTATTGATCGTGATCTAGTAGCTACCGCCGATGTGATCACCAGCCCAGATAGACCCGATATCAACACGCCGCTGGTAATATGTGAAACGACTCGGAAACCGGACTTTGCTACTCGGATGGAAGTAGGTCCGCCAACAGTTCTTCAGACCCGGTACATATTTTCATCATACTATTCCCTTTATCTGTTTAACTCGAATCTCAGGCGCGAACTTATTCAGAATGAGTGGAATAAGGTTGCGCGCCAAGCGGGTGCTGCTGGGATCGAGTTTATCAATGACGTCGATGACGAGGAGGTGCCTCCCGGTATCGGCGTTCTTTTCCCGTACGTTGAGCGGAGGTACCTGTTGTAGGTGAATTGTTTTTGAATTTTGAATGCTGAAGATGATTTGGTGCTCCAGTGATATCGGGATCGCCGAACCCAGTCCTCTGCTCGGATGCGGGTGCAACGGGATGGTGGGTTGTGAAGACTCAGACCAGTGTTCATGCCAAGCTGCGCACGAACATCGCCCCGCTTACACGCAGGTTGAAATTGTTTCTCTCCTTTTGCTCCGCAGTGTTTGATCTCTGCACAGGGACTCTTCACGTTCAACACGGAATTAGAGATAATCGAATGCAATAACGTACGCATGAGACTTCATTTACAGTACACCGTTGATATCTCCTGGATAGTGCTGCGGATGCCCGCGGGAATGCCCAAATCGTGTAGTGCAGTTCCCGCGGCAGATCCCCGTGCAAATTTTCAAGGCCGGGAGGCGCGGGTGGGGTGCGAGAGTCCCTGTAGAGTTGATCAAAGGACAAGTCGTGGGATTGTATACTGGGTGTGTTCAATTTGATATGAGATTCCAAGAGTCTGAAGTTTTTGTAGGCTTTTAATGCTTGTCCATTCATTTCGCAGGCTTTACGTCGTCTGACCATCCAGTTTATATAGTCGACGTGATGAGGCCAGCAGATTGTCTGGAAGCAGAGCCTCTTATTGTTTCGACCTGGATGTCAATGAGGATCCAGATGAAGAACCTTCAGAAATGTATACAGCGTTGACGCGTATGCGTGCGGTAAGGCACATTCCTTTTCTATATACCAAGCACAGTATAACTCCAGCTATAGGGAACTGGACTCGGTTTCTAAAGTGCTTCACAAGCATCACTTACGCATTCTCACTAAATCCATCTTCACAGCCATTCCTGTAGTCCCAATCTGCAGATAATTTCAGTGGTGTATGAAACCATGCCTGAGGTACCTCATCTACCACTACCATCCAGTCACCCCTCTGATGTCTTTCATCTCAGGATAACATGCCGTACCTGGCCTTCGTCGCGATGCAAGACATTCCAGCATATGTGGAACTTACTTTCGATTACAATCCTGCCCACCAATCGGAATGGGATTCCAGAAAATACCAAGAGAAATCCCAATCCAAGAAGAACAAGATCAAGAACGGGAGAACATCTTGCCTCTGTGGAGCATCCCAGTGTAGAGGGTGGCTGCCCGTGGCGGCGTGAAGTTATTAATATCCGGAGACGTATTTAAGGTTTGAATAGATGCCCTGCATTCCGGATTTGAACGCCCCGTGAGCAAGGGCAGAAACCGTATTTCGGCTGTCCTCCGGAGGGACAAGGGCGGTCAATAATTGCGGGTTATATGCAACTATATTCCATGACGGTTCGAGCTTGCTCACATTTGATCTTCCGGGAGTAAAATTATGGGTTAGATTTAATACCTCTTGAACATCTGCTGTATGTGAGACCAAATTCGTCATATGTACTCTAGAAGGAAGAGCTCTGCTCCCATGCCAGAACCAGCCGCGTTAAATGGTCCAAAATATTGGCCGTTCCTTATTTCTCGTGGGAAAAAATTTAATTGGTGCTCAATCGACGTATTTTTTCACACTGGATCTGATTCTGAACTCAGATAGAATTGACAGATTGGCGCAGAACCCGAGGGGGATGAACGCACACCTGAACAGTATCAGAAGTAAGTGAAGTTTCTTGGCGTCGCGCGGTTTGTGCCAACAAATTATAGCGGTATTAACCAGGTCGGCCAAGTATTGGCTGAAGTACTCCGTGTGCTTGCTGTGGAGCATCATTACTTATCGGTTTTGCCCAAGAGGCGTAGGAGGCCCTGATGGAAGGGGCGGGTACCAAGACGTCAAAAAAGGGCGTGCGTGATGAATGTCACTGAGCAGACCTTCGCTTAAGCTTGAGAACATCAAGTCCCGCTCGTCAATCCGAGCAGAGTCCTTGGAGGGAAAAGAGCTTCGGTGCTTCAGTAGCAACAGAAATATGTGCGCCATCCACACAGCCGATCTTCCGTCAAGAAACTGCGCAACTGCTTGCGCATGCGATGATCCGCGCGGGTCTGACTGCCCATACACTCGGTTATGGAAGAGGGTAAGGAGAAGATCCCCAAGGGAGTCAAACTGACCCAGATTCTGGACGAGACCGTTCACAAACTCGAATTAGCTGCATCAGCAGCAGCTCGCTCTTCGGGAGACATTCGAGGCTGACGTATTCGTTCCTGTGCATGAGGAAAGGGTTCTGGTTCCGAAAAGGGCACTTCATGCTCTGAAGCATAGATGGGTGCGATGCGGTAGGCTTCAGCTTCAGGCGGAGGGGCGGGAATCGTAGGAATGGGTAATGCTCGATGGTGGCCCTTTCGGTACGGTCTCGCAGAGGATTGGGGAAAAGGTTCAGGCTTGGGAAGCAGTATTGGGTCTGATACAGAGCTGGATGCGAATCGGTACGCTGCAGCATCGACAGGAGGGGCGGATCAGACTGGGAAAGAAGGGACGGAACAGAGAAGGCCTAAACAGCTGTCAGCGAAGAGAGCTATATGTTAGCCAACTGTATCGTTCTGTCGTCAATGAGTCTTGCATCAACAAAACAACAAAACGGCAGACGCCCACCTGAAGAGCCCGGACAGGAGACACATTGGGTATTCTTGCGGAATCAGGGAACGCGTCAAGTCTCGATAAGTGTCAATGGCCGGTATGAAAATGAAACACTCAATGCCACGAATTCGCAATGGGGTCACCACACACCTTTCGATGTCGCGGTTGAAGAGAAAAATAGGAGGGGAGGAATCTTACTGGATGGGTACTAGCTCTCCTTACCCCTCTGTGGGCTGCGACAAATTGCTGGCAGGAGGGTGGGACCTCCACGCGGTGAACGTATATGTTACACGAACCGAAGCCAGAAAGACACACTGTGATTCCGACCGACAACCTCGGTAGCATCTCAATGAACCCCGACCACTGAAAGATCGTACCGCCTGCCCCGCCCTGCCCGTCCCACGTACCGTCCGGATACCAGACAACATACAGCACACCTCTACGCCGCGTCTGGTACCTAGAAATTAGAATAGACAGGTACCGTGTACCATAGCCGCTTGCAGCGGTTCTAGCACGCTAATTGATTCGAACATGTCGTGTAGCAACCGGAATAGTGCATGTCTTCAGGAAGTCAGTGACGTCTGGGATATTTCTGTGTGTTGAATTGAGGAAATGACTCCCCTCGCCAGGCCCGACAAAGAATTTAGCTCATTGGTCACCCGTGCCGCAAAAATCCGCATTTTAACACATGTCCGAGTAAGGGTCAGATTTTTGCATATCCTGAGCTACTTCTAATCCCTATGTTTTGTGTGCATGCTCCCACATGTGCAGGGAAATTTCTACAGTCGCTAACCCCCAGAAATACCATGGTGGCATGCTCTCTGGAATCTAAACGGGACCAGGAACTCAGCAACAACATGCCCTACAGTCGGTCATCCAAATCCCGCGAGCCCGTTGCCGTAACTCGGTTTTTGGTGGTGGCCGTAGCCATCCAAATCAATGATCTGAGCTTTTCTGAAATGGAAGATGCACCTGGAAAAATGACTTTTTGATACTGTATTAGTACAGCCATTTGCGGAACTTGGGCCGTTTTTTCTTCCCTTCTGGACTGTTTTGACCAAATCGGCTGCCCTGTCGTTTGGGCGCGTTTGAGCTCGTTCCTGCAATGCACGCCTCAGAAAATAGAGAGGTTGCACACAGCCGCATGCGGCTGCACAAAACCGCCTGCAGAGATACCCTGTATTTCTCCTCCACATCACCAGAATGGCTAATCAGTGCATCCCAGCCAAAAATCAAAAAGCCGCATGGAAAGGTGTTGCACCGCCAAAAGCTGCATGCGGCTTTTGCGCAACCTCTCTAATGGCCCTGGGACCTCATTGGAATCGGCAGGGTGTCAAGTCACGCGTTTCAAAATGCAAGGGCACTAGGATCACGCGTTGCAAAATGTCAAACATCCCCAGTATCTCAATGCTGGATTCGGTACCCCCTGCCCGTGATCAAGCCCTGAGCTCATTTGAAAGAAATGTGAATTGACAGTCCTGCGTGAAATTCCGCTGGCCATTATTAATCTAAAAGCACCGCCTCCCCAGAGAATGAAGAGCTTCTGAGTCCCGTTGTATTTACAGTGGTTTTATAGTAAGGGAACTTTTCTTCCCTTGCCAGATAGATCTCGTGCACCGATAACCGTTGCTTGGGACCATCCAGAATGGCGCTGCACACAATAGAGGTGCATTAAAATGGCTGTCCACTTTTGGTGATTAGTAACAAGCCTGTCTATCGACAAGCTTGCTTTCATAGACAGGCTGGATTCGAGCCTACTCCATGAAAAACGGGCGAGAATTCGTCAAACGGTGCGTGAATAGGGTACCAAACGGTTGGTGGAGTTGTCCCCGTCCGGATGCCAGGCTCTTTGCCATCGCTGGTGATCATAACCTGGCAGACTGAAAATTAGTCACAAATAGGAATCAAGGACGGGAAACTCGAGGACTTGAGTTGTTCCTACAGTCGCTTGAGGCATCTGAAAGGCAGGAGACGAGAACGTAGTGGTGGTGGAGAAAGAAAGGTGTGTATCCACAGTGACGCCACTAATGAAATAACGGCAATATATGATGGTTACCGCGAATAGATGCGACGCGACCCAATTAGCATGTAGAACACGTGTCTTTTTGACCATACACAAGACGGACCCTTTGCGATACTTTCTCTTCTTCGTTTGAGTCAGAAACCAGGTTGTTTGAGAGAATTCTGTGATGGCAGTACAAAATACTGTTGAGCAGAAAACAAAAAGAAGGAGGGCAAGTATTTGTATTTTGACTCTATTACATTGTTCTATATGTACTGAAGAACACACTCCCAAAAAAGCAACTCCTTCCGACAAGAACTGGACTCCTTAGTGCGAATCTATGAGCCAAAATGCCTCAGATGCCAGGCAAGTCAAGATATGATATTTTTTCGGATTTCTTTCTATTACTAATTGCGCATGAATTAGTACGAATTATCTATCTATGTTTCATCTCGATCCGTGCAAAACTCACCGAGATATGAGTGAATCGGTCTCAGGGATCGAAATTCGCCCAAAACGGTAAGTTTTTGGTTCGCGCCTTGGGTACCGCCATTAGCTGTAAATCCCAACCGATTCCCTTGAAAACATAACCGATCGATTCGCATGACGATTCCGGACGGCACCTCCTCCCTGTATTTTTGATGGCATGATCTAAGCTACCATATATGGAAATTCTGGCGTTTTCATGCAGAACCACTGTAGCGCTGGAGATACAGCCCTGGGCAACTTAGATTTTTGTTTTGAAGGCCAAGATTATGGCCGAAGTCCAGGAGGCGTTGCCCCAGAAGCGTTCCAAGATCAAGAAGCTGGTGAGTTGTTTCAAAATCTATTGAGCTCGATAGATGATACAAATCCGCACTGCGCAGATCGGATGGAGCCTGAAGGTCAATAAAACCGATGAAACCAACGGACCCGATTCCGAGCACCAGAACATCTTCACCCTCGCCCAGAACACCGTCAAGGGCTCGCAATGCACTGTCAACATCGTGTTGTGTGCTCGTATTGCTTTGATGGTGTGTTTCTTTTATTACTGCTGCCGTCCCGTTATTCAATATCATTCCAGCGCTCTGTTTATCTCCAGCACCCGGGAAGTACTTGTCCATGATACTGAATGCTCTCTTGTAAATTTCCAAATTCTCGTGCTGTTGAAGATTGTGGGTGGTGGCCATGCCACCGGCCTCCTCAATGAACACCGCGTATTGATTCGCGGCCCCTCGCCCAGCAGCGACTTTGACCATTTCCCCGACCTTCAAGATGTTGTCCAGGCCATCCAACGCGACCTGAATGACTGTATTATCCATCATCGTGAGGAGATCGCAAAGAGGTTTGATGCAGCCCTCCTTCAAAAACGCGGTGTGCTGCCGCGAAATACGCGCTTTCGCAAGTGCCAATACCTTCGTTGTTGCCCACGCATCCGCGTCGAGATCCTTGATCCCGTTGTCGCCGGGGATATATCCGATTTCTGTCAAAACACGACGGTCCACGGGGTTGACCTTGTAACGTTCGCAGTATTTGTGGGGGAAAATCTCATGAGGAAGCTCAATCGCTGCCGCTTCTGCAGCTTGCGGCGCGGGTGGCAGTGGAGCGGGAGCGGGCATTCCGCCGTGAGGGTGAGAATAGAGGTACAACGGCCAAAGAGCCGCGTCCCCGAAGCTGGCGAGGTGCGTGGAGTCAGACCACCACAATGCAGCCAGGCTCCGGAGGTTGGTTTTGAAGCTCGGTATGTGCCTCCACCATTGCGTCAGACGCACAAATTTCTTCGTGGATTCGCTGCGAGGGGCTCCCAGGTGAGGTGCGACGATTTATCTGGACGAAGAGGGCACCTTCTACGCCTACATGGACGCATTCGGTGGGTAGCTCGTTTGATAGAGTGGCTCCGACTGAGAATCAGGACACAGTAGAGCGAATGAATGCCCGCCGTCAAGGATCGTCCGACAATGACTCGACAGTGTCAATTCGAGCCATCTTCGAGAATGAACGTCCTCACACTGATGGGCATGAAGTAATTTTCCCTGGTGAAAATTATCGACTTAGGCGAGTTGACAATCAACCATTGAATCGCACTCTGTAAATGATTGATGGGCCCGGTTTCTGCATTTTACATGGGAGGCTGACGTTTTTAGCAGTCGATGTCCTTTGGGGGCTTGACGAATGTTAGCAATATCCGCCTTCAGTTAACTATGCAACCCATTACGTTTCGGGCCTAGGTATTGGTCAATCAGCGTAATCTTTCTCGGACCGAAGATAAGACGTCGACAACCGTTTGGATTGTGACAGGACGGGAGATTCAACTGGTCACAAAGGTCCTGCAGAGATTCACTACTTTGCGCGAGTGAATGTAATAAATACGTCCTTGCGAGAGCACGAAATATATTTGGAAACTACAGGTTTGATTCGTAAACAGGCAGTGCCGTCGCATCCCGAATCCCGTGCCTGAAGAATTGTGGTTAAAGCATACCCGATTCCACAGTTACCCTCTGCTGGAAGAGTATGGAAAACAGAAATCCGCGCCCTCACAACACGCAACTATCACTTATCCCGCCTCTTTCATTCGACGGTGGGTGCTGTGGAGATGACTGTCGGTTCGCCGCTAAGGTGGGTCAGCGATGTGACAGAAAACCTCGGCGTCGTTGAATTTATCGGGGTTCTGGCGCCAATAGTAAAATTCTAGAACCTGGGAGGTCGTCTAATCCGTGTAAGTTAAAGCTTTCGAGTTCGTGCACGGATACTTACCGCCTTCGGCATCTGAGCGGCGATCCGCTTAAACACGAGAAGAACGTCGTTCCCAACAGGTAACGTAAATCCAGGACCTGGTAAGATATTTCGGAACTGCTGAGCGATCGAGTCAAACGTCGCTAAAGTTCAAATGAGCTAATGAAGAGTGAGGACACCAGTACGTACCCTGGTCGTCAGGGGACCATTTCATGCAAACAGGCAACTTGCTTTCGTCGGTAGTATCGGTACGCGACGAGTTTCGAAACAAAATGTTGTTGTCTGCATCAATCGATGCAAGTCGGAAGATGGGATTATGGCCGCCGAAAGCTGGGGAATCTGTTGTATGCTTATTGGGAGCTCGAGGTTCCTCGGGGCAGTCGTCGAGTGGCTGTGAGGTCCGAGGTACATGAGTGTGCGGATTGAAATAATACGCAAAAGTTCTCGCCTCAGGATTCTCTCGCGCAGGTTGTTCCCTAGCCCTGATATAGGTTGAGATAACGCTCGGCCCGCGTTGATACACTTACTCTTCATCCGAGTCGACAGCGTGGTTGCCGATATTTCCACATCCCGGTACGAACACGTAGTCCATGATCTCCCGCTTACGCTTGTATGATCCTTCCGACGTTTGCGGCGCACACGGCACAACTGGGTGTTCGCGGGATACACGTGCAGATGAGAGGCGGTGAGGGTGCGCCTTGGATAGCGATTCACGGCGAATTAATACAAGGCTCCGTTGTAGCATCAAGGAGCGTACCTGTCGGATGGGGAACATATAACGTAGACACTTGTCCATCAATACCGACGCATTTAAGATCATGTCTGCCTTTCGACGACTACCTTCGTCTCCAGTTGTGGACGGTGTTTGATGTACAGGCACAGGAGAAAACCACGTAACCGGAGCTTCGAGAAACACCGAGTTGGGCATATTCTCGAGTTCTTTGACCCGTTTGCGTAATTGGTGCGGTAGCCGTTTGAGTTGTTCTTTGTGTTGTTGACTCTGCCTCCGCTCCTTGAGTTCCAATGGGCGATGTCGTCGCTCGTATACAGCATCGGACTTGAACCGAGTTAGCGCGGAATGTTCTGAAGAAAAACACGCTCACATCTGCCTCCAAATTTTGACGAGTAACCATAGTTGACCGACCCCAGCTGTCCTGGGCCGGCTTCAGTCGTGATAAACAGCAAGGATACGGCAGAATATAGAGCGAGCAACGTACATGAGAGTTCTGCACTTCTTCAAACGCCTGTCCTGGGCCGCTCAAGCTCTTCATATTCAGGAATTTCGATCGGGGTTTGGTTTCTAAAAGCCTTGAGACCACTCGGGATATTGGAGGAGTTATCGAGCATCGAGGTAAACATGTTCTCATTGGTGGCGAGAACGAGAACTGTTGTTGCCGGGATGACGGGACCCTGCGTCACTGAAGCGCACGTTAATACGGATTACGCTTCAACGACATCGTCGCGGCACGTACTGACTTGGAAAATCATTCTGTCCATCTCAGAGTTCCCCAGAGCATCAGCCATATGCCGCGGTCGGGAGGGTGACTGTCCAGTCATTTGACTCAGATGAGACGCTACACCCGGTCAGTCGCTTGCAGCCATCGCCAAGACACCCAGCGTGGCTCACTCACTCAGCCTCTGTGACAAGAATACCCCGCGTACTCTGGGCTCTTGAGGCAAAGTTTGTACAGCGCGACTGCGGAGTCCTATGGTTCCGCTACGGTTGGGACGGTGAATTGGCAAGTGGTCGAGGATGATATAAGCAGGCGGAATGAAGACCCTGCAAGGCTGGGGAAGACGTCGAAGGGGAGGCCGGGGAAGAGAACAAGCCTGGAGAACAAAGGCCACTTGATATTACGTCAGTGATTGATGCTGTTAGTGTCACTCTGTCACGCACGCCTAGTCTGTTGTTAAACGCGGGGTCCCGATCAGGGTAAGCACTTGTTACATAATGTGCACAGCCACAACGCCTTTGAACCTCCAACCACGGCACCACTACAAGAAGTTTCTTCCTGTTTCAACCACTAAAAAGGACTTTATTAGGAGCAAGGCCGGGGAGGTCCAGCCGCCTAGTGCCGCGACGACGTCACAGGGTACACCTGCCAGCAAAAGCTCCGTGGAACCGCCGATGCGGAAGCTGTGGCCGTGAACGCGTAGTAGTTTTGCCGACGTCCATATGTCGTGGCAGCGCCGAAGGAAGTGGTGTTTCGTGGGATAGGCCCAGGCGGTGTCGTTGGCGCGGTACGCGAAGAAAGGAGCATCGGGAGGGAGATCGGTGTTGACTTGGAGGTGGTTGGCCAAGGCCTTCTAAGCGCACAACTCGTCGTCGCGTCCGGTGAGGGTGAGTAGGGCTCCGCGTTCGCGCGCGGACTTCGTCCAAGGGAGGGAGAGAGCCGTGGCGGATGTGCCGTCGGGTGCAGTGATAAGCCGCATAGAGGCTGCTCGCGTGATATGAAATTTTGGGTTGAACTCGGCCACAGAAGGCACGGTGAGCTCGCCCAGACGACGGCAACCCGAAAAGGCGGCGGTGGCGAGGGCCCACACGGCGGCGTCGAAAGGCTTGGAAGGATCGAGTATGGCGCGTAGTGCTACCATATGCGCTATGGTGACGGGGCAGCGCTGTTCGCGAGCGAAGTTGGTGCCTAACTTGTTCGCAGTACGCCTAGCCAGCTCGACCCAACGGTCCAGGCCTTCCCAAGGGGCGCCGTGAGCGTTGTGCCACACTTTTAGGCCGGACATCCATGACTTAACCGTACCACCACTGACTTGTCCGACGTGGGTGGCGATGAAAGCGGCCAAGATGTAGTAAGGAGCGGGCATCCGTGTGCGTTCGGGGATCTCATGGAGATCGCAGTATTGCGTGAAGCGCTTCAGACCCGCCGCGTAGGATTCGTGGGTGTTGGGCACGTAAGAACGAAAGATAACGGCGTACGCGTTGTCCACCTCGCCTGCCGGCAGCAGTTTGCGCATGTCCGCGTCCCAATCCTGCGCGAAGGGAGTCGTCCAGGAGCGCAGGCGATCTCGCGCGAGGACTGGCGGGCGAAGGTGACTGACTGCTACCTCGTCTCCCTTGCGTGGTTTCCTGCCTTTGGACAACTTCGTGGGGGGAGGGGCGAGTTGCGCTGAGGACTGTGGCGTGTTCTGCGTAGCTTTGGCGCGGCGAGGAAGTGGTAGCAGGCATTCCGGGGTGAGGGTGAACGGTGGCGCGCGAGAGGAGTGGGACTAGGGTCGCGAGAAGGCGGTGGGAGGAGGATAGGGTCTTCGTATCCGAAAGGGTTCAACCAGCTACTAAAGTCGTCGTCAAGTGCGGTCGCTGAGGACGGTGGAGACGCGTTTTGAGGATCCTCGAAAAAGAACATAGAGGTATAGAACTACAAAGTAAAAGGTCACGCTTGCGATAAGATCAAGATGAGGTTAAATTGGTAAAGAGATAAGGCTCAAAAACAGCGTATGTATGGACACAGGTCCTCCGGGACAGGAAATACGGTACGTATACGACGCGAGGCGGGACCGAGTAGGCCACGAGATATAGGATCGGCCGGATTACGGGCAGACTCAATATATGTTAAGTCTAGAGTAATATTGTGCGCGGCCAGAACGAGAGCTGAACGGCGTATTGAAAGGTTAACGTCTGTGTTGCGGCTGCGGCCCTTGTCAAAGGCACCGATGACGCCCAGATGAACGTCGTGAAGGTCCTCTTGCTCGATCGCGTAGATGAGGAATTCAAGGGCAAAACCCTCGAGCCATCCGATATGTCTCGTCTTCGAGCACCAGTTGCCATGGAGTCTCCAAGCATCCCAGCTGCCGTTAGCTGTGATGCCGATACCCCATGAGGTCGAGGCGTCAACGAATAAGTTAACATCAAGGGCGGGGCCGCGCGAAACGAGGAGCGAGCAAGGCCCGGCTTGGATAGCTTCTTGAGCCACCAGCGCAGCTCGGTAAAAACTGCGGGAGGGGGCCAGCATTTGGCGTATCGGTTGTTGTTGAAGTCGGCGATGAATGCAGAGAAGGCGGGAAGGTGGGAGCGACCGTCTTGGTGGACGAACGCGATGTGGCATAAAGAGCCTTGAATCTTCATGACATCCTTCATGCAGACTTGCTCGGTGGACGCCTTGGCGAGGAGGGAGCGTACGCGCTCGAAGAACTTGAGACGTTTAGCCTCGGGAACCGCTACGGTGCATTCGGTGAAGTCCCATTCCAAACCGATATATATGAAAAGGTGACAGAAATCTAGCCATTTGGTGTCGTGCCAAGGGCAGCAGAGACAGGCGATGAGGGCGAGGGCGGTGAGTCGGTCGTAGGGGTAATCGTAGGTTCCAATTCCGGTACGCTCGTCGATGGTGAGTGAGGTGGGAAAGCGAAAATTGAGGAAATCATCCTCGTAGCGGTTCGTTGGCTTGACTCCTTCAGCTTCCCAAATGTCGGCCACCGGGCCAAGGAGGTCACCGACGAACGGCATTGGAACAGAAGGCGCGCCAAGAGTAGGGAGCTGGTCGCTGGCCTCAAATGTCTCCAACTCCGGGAGCTTATCCGGCTGCGGGAACTGACCAATATCGCTGTCCTCTACTGCGAGATACGCTGCGCCGGATAGCGGTACACCGCTTGCAAAGGTGGGTCGATAGTCCCAGTCGGATGATTTAGACTCTGCGCTTCTCAGTGTACGGCTCGAAACAATAAAGAGGACATACATACGGTTGTGAGTATCATGTGCACCATTGTCTTCGAGCTCATACAGGATAAAAACGTCGTGGTTTGCGGACGAGGAATACTGGGGTTCGACGGGAGAAGAGTAAATGGGACTAGAGCCCGGAAGGACGTCGTCGTTATTTTGAGCATCGTCTGCATCCTTCTGAATGGAATGGACTTCACTTTCGTGTTCAACAATACGGGCGTACTTGGATGGCAGGACGAGAAGAGATGCAATTCTCCACCTCCTCCTCCTCCTCTTCCGACGTCTCCACCTCCTCCCCGTTGTCTTCCCTTTCATCTTCATCGTCCTCCACTTCCTCCCCCCCCTTCCCAGTCCAGGTCAATAGCAATTCCCCTCATGCTGAGCCTAGGGCCACGACCCTTCCCCTCTGCATTCGCAGCGGCGTCCCCACCCGGCTCCACCTCCGTAAACGAGTCATCAATCTCCACATTCGCATCATCGCCATTGGTGGCATCTCGGGCTTCGCTGCTCTGCGGTGCTGGGTTCGGGGTGCGGTACTCAAGCGCCCTGCGCAACTGGCTGGTGATGTTCGAGATCCACTCGTCGAACTGAGGCCCGGTGAGCTCTTCGTACGGGTTTCTGATGGGTGCACTCGAGAGCGCAGCTGATGCCTGTGCCACTGGGAGATTGGGAGAGGCGCGGTAAGGGAGTGGGGGAGACATTGTGGTCGAGTATGCGTGGTGGTAAAAATGGTGCGAGAACGTTGGCAAGCAATGAGTAGTTGAACAACTGGTTGGTCACGAGGTCAACTCCATCTGGTGTGGCGAAGACAGCACTAATGGCGACCCTGTCAGAATGATCCCAAATGGAAGGAAGCCCAATAGGTAGAACATTCATCAGCATAAAAAAAAAACCCGCAATTCAAACGACCCTGAATCTGGTAAAAACCTGGTATATCTCAGATCTTTGGATCTCTCACACCACCCTCTCGGACTGTGCCGGCCTCTTCGTCCCCCCCCCGTATAATTTTGATGTTTTTATGGCCAGCAAACTGAGTACCTCAATAGATGGACTCGAGTGTCCACGTTTTGAATAATCTACCTACCCTAGTCTGTTTTTAACATCAATGAAGGGTTAGAGAATGAAAAGGCATGTTGCTGCTGCACCAAGGAAAAGTCAGCGTCAAGCCAGCGTTGTGTCACTAGTATTCTCCCGGACATATATTTTGAGGTACAAGGATAGGGTAAAGGCTTGAAAAACCTGATTATGTAATAAGGTTTCTGGTCCACTCGAGCACCCGATCTTAAAAGCAGACCAGAAATGGTAGCAACCTGAGAATTGAACAAATCCTTGTGCTTGTCCGACTTGTCTCACTCAGGACACTGTGAGAGAATATCCGGATGCAAAGAAACTGTAGACAAGTCATCACCTGGAACTCGTCTGCTGTGGAAGACTACAAACATTGAAGTAGGTTTCGAGCAAGCCCGCGCAGCTCCGGCTCCGGCGAGCTGGGCACTTTGGCGTGGGCAACGGTTCGGTCTCACATCTTGAAAATCACTCCATCTAGTCGGAGGCAGGGCGGTCGGCATCGTACTTATCAATGTGTCGTTTTGATCCAGAGGTGAATTTTGTGCACGCGTGAAACAAGGGTCTCGAATGAGTTCAAAACTATGGCTGTAATACTGTACCATAATTATTTGGTGTGCTCCTTTCACTGTTTTTGCACCTGCTCACTCGTTTTAACAAAAATATTCACTCCCTAAATAGGCCTGGCTCAAAAATTCACACCCTCGTGCCACTTCACAAAAGACACACCACTTGGGTTCCTATATAAAATTCACCACTCCTGGCCTCAATATACAAATTCACCACCTCCGGACTGGGCCAACAGCATTGCCGGTGTCTGCATCTGATCCATCAACGGATCAGATCAGTTCAAACTCGGCAAGCCCCCAAATATCTTAACTTGATTAATGAACTTGGTCTGTATTTTCGACAGGTGGGCCATGCATCTAGGGAGGTTGTTAAAACCATCCGGACTGTTTTTCATGAAGCTAGCACTCAAAAATCAGCCAAAGGCTCGGTTAACTACTTGGTAGTGCTCCAGCATCACCAATATTTCCACTTCCATTTATGGATATCGACTTGATACCTGATCAGTGTTCTACAGTCGCCACTGTCTTAACCCATACCCTTCCCAGAAGTATGGGTTATCGCAGTGTATGGCCTACGGTAACCGTGGGAAAGTGATCGGCAAATGCCGATACTTCTGTTAGCGCAACTTCGACCACCCAGGGTCCATTGAAGACTATCCAGACAATTCAAACAATTGAATGCGCATAGATTAGGCCCATTTGCTTGTGTTAGTAGGAATACTAAACGTTGACATCAAGATGTCCTGTTATGGAAGGAGTGATGGGGACTTTTAAGGAGTCCATTCCGGTCAAAAAAAGCCCAGCTTCGGGGCCACAAATAGTTTCCACGAGTCCTGCAATGTATTTACACTCCATTCTAACCCAAAAAAAAATGAAAATTATCATCAGATATGGGCCAAACCTGGATCAAAAGTATGGCTTTTCACTCTCGGAAATGTATGGATTATGGGGTTTGGCAGAGTTATGGGTTTTTTGAGCATTTTCAGTGGGAACCATGTTGGTGGAGGCCAAAATGTATGGGGTTTCACAGGTTATGGGTTACGACCCTGTCGCGCTCGCTCGCGCGCCAAGCCCGAATCACCGCTTGTCGGATCAACGGGTTAGCCGTCAACGAATACCTTGTCAAGATCCGGCATTTTCCGCATACTCAACACCGGGTCTCACCCACGCCGTACCCACCGACGCTTGGTCCGTCTGAGCGTTTGACGTTCGCATCACTTTGTACAACAGTCCCCTTGATATTTACTTCATTACTTACCTCATTTCTCTTTTGTTCTATCCTCAATCTCGCCGTAACTATCGTCTTCTTGGCTAATGCCGATTCTTACTATTGTTTTGCTATTGTTCTTCTGTCTCTTGGTTCCGGCCGACTATTGTTCTGATATTTATCTTACTCCATTCATTTCTCTCTCTACCTGTATAAATACCTAATTTTCTCTCAAATACAGCTCAGCTTTTGACTGCCCACTGTGCACTGCTTAAGTTCACCCCACACCTTCGCTTTCGCTCTTGCTCTCGCACTCGCCTCGCTCTCGTCGTCTCGCAGCCGTCCTCACCATTGCCTTTGTCCTCGCTTCCACGTCCTCGCCTTCGTCATCACATCTCTCGGCCAGTCGGTCTCGTGTCACGGCACTTGACTAATTTTGAAGCACTCGCATATTATTGTTTCTACTGCCCTAATTTGTGCAGCTTACATTTTATTGTTAGCTCGCGCTTAGCCGGTCGGTAGGCACGTCAACCCCTATGGGTTATGACAGTGCCGACTGTAAACACCGATATCTTTTCAACCATATCGGACAGCAGTGCAATTTGTACTTGGCCCCGAAGCGGTGAATATTTTTATGCCTTTCGTTAGGTGGTGAATTTTTTGATGCGCCAGGGCAGTGAAATTTCTGTCGAAGCGGCCAATTTTTTCTCAGAAACGGACCTATGGCAGTAATAGTCTTGCAATATTATGGCAATTTCGTCAAAATTTATACACCTTTGTTGGCAGAAAAAGCACAACATTTCGCCAGTTTTCTGAACTAAAGAAATTACACAGGGCACAAGTTCGGGAAAAAGCACAGGTGTCAAAGACATCAAGAAAATTCAGAGCTGTTTATTTCTTACGAGAGAAAAAAACGCCCAACATGGTATGGGGAGAGAGAAAAAGCACAACCTCGTGGTCCTGCGTGACACCCGCCGAGCTGCCATCAGCAGATCAACTGATCCCCAAC
The DNA here is from genome assembly GCA_029378375.1 of Mycena olivaceomarginata. NCBI lineage: Eukaryota > Fungi > Basidiomycota > Agaricomycetes > Agaricales > Mycenaceae > Mycena > Mycena olivaceomarginata. The sequence goes on along the minus strand of JARKIC010000651.1, from coordinate 89,932 downwards.
ACGGCAACTTCAGACCTCAACACAGTTTCCTATCTACAGTCCCATAATTCCCCAAATATTTCTCCTTTGTCAGTGTACCTTTAAACTACACTATGTTTTTCCGTTGTATGGTGTGTGGAACGCGTTACGAGCTGACCTCAGAAACAGCACCAAAAAAATTGTACTGCTCAGAAATAACACGAAAATGAAACAGAAATTGATGAAAAATATTTCCGTCCCTCCAGAGAGGTACACAAAACAAAAAAAGGTTCAGCAGCCCAACATTTGGCGCTTTCCCACGTTACTGTCACGCATCAGTCACGTTCCACGTGGCTCGATGGATGCGGATGTCGCCTACCTTATATAGCTGAGACATTAGACGGGTGAACGTCAACTGACATTCACCCATCTGACATCCTCTGGTTTCTTTAACAAGAACTTGGGTGTCAAGACTTTTGTGATGGCAGACCGGGGTCAGTCAGTCAATATTCGGCATGTTTCGTTTTCGGGAAAGGGGATTCCATTTTTAGCCAATGCCTGCCATTTGAATGCAGCTCTGTTGTGTCAGGTCATGCTTTTCAAAATGCCAGCCATTTGAACGCACCCCTATTGCACTGGGTCTTGCTTGTCAAAATGCCAGCCATTTGGATGCACCCCTATTGCACCAGGTCATGCTTTTCAAAATGCCAGCCATTTGAAATTGAATGCATCTCTATTGTGTCAGGTCATGCTTTTCAAAATGCCAGCCCTTTGAATGCACCCCTATTGTGCCAGGTCACGCTTTTCAAAATGCCAGCCCTTTGAATGCACCTCTATTGCACCAGGGCACACTTTTCAAAATGCCATCCATTTGAATGCACCTCTATTGAGCCAGGTCATGGTGGTGGGCAATGACTAGTGTCCGATCGGAGTTCCCACGCTTAGTCACTTGATCAAAAAGCCGATTCAAACTGACCCATAACTCGCGGGAAGGTTTTGGAGCCCTAAATCTTTCCAGATTGTCTCAGTTGCAAGAAGTAATATGCTCTTAACATGTGGAGGCATGTCGTCTTCAAGCTGGATTTTTTGATTTCGGCCATTGTTTGGAGTGAGTTGGATTTTGGCCACCAATTATAATCCTACACTGGTAAAAAGGCGAAATTACAAAATCCGGCTTGAAGGCAACATGCCCTCCCATAATTCAAACAAGCTTCCCCAATTGTCCTAAGGCCCATTCCTCGTTGTGAATATAAAAACATTTTCAGACTGATGCATATCCCATCATTTTGAGCTTGTTTTGATCTCACGACCTCTTGCCGACTGCGCCATATCTAGATCACATTACCATTTCTTGGCAAAGTTCTTTCGCAGACAGCCTACACAAGGTCCTCTGACATATATCTGAGACAAAAACCAACCAAAATGCACCTAAATAATGCATTCAACGTTGGGGGAGTTATGTCGGGCTCAATCGGCATTACGACCTGCAGAAAGGTTGCGGGTTTTGGGGTATCTCTTCGGTCCCAAATAATGTGCTGGTGGGCTATGATGCTTAGGATATGCTAAACCATGTTTCTGAGACTGAATTAATTTTTTTCTCGCAAGAATAAGCTCGCTCGAGCGCGAACATTGGTGGGTCAACAAATTTAGTGTGTTCCCCATGTATTGTGACATGTGATCATCACGATTTGGTGATTGGCGTTGCCCACCACTACAGGTCATGCTTTTCAAAATGCCAGCCCTTTGAATGCACCTCTATTGCACCAGGGCACACTTTTCAAAATGCCAGCCATTTGAATGCACCTCTATTGTGCCAGGTCCTGCTCTTCAAAATGCCTGCCATTTCAATGCAGCTCTATTGCACCAGGTCATGCTTTTCAAAATGGCAGCCCTTTGAATGCAGCTCTATTGCGCAGCTCATGCTTTTCAAAATGGCAGCCATTTGAAATTGAATGCACCTCTATTGCGCCAGGTCACACTTTTCAAAATGGCAGCCCTTTGAATGCAGCTCTATTGTGCCAGCTCATGCTTTTCAAAATACCCGCCATTTGGATGCACCTCTATTGCGCCAGGTCACGCTTTTCAAAATCGCAGCCATTTGAATGCAGGCTTCGCAAGCCGGGTTCTCAATTTAAAACCCTTGAAATATTTTGGCTTGTTGTCGTTCAGAAGTAGAATGGGTACAATTTTTTGAGCGGAATACATTTCATAGGCATGGAATGAGTGTTCTGGGGGACTCGGAAAAAAAATTGACCCCCGGCGAACCGAGTTGTGTTGGTGAAATCAAGGTCCTATATGATAGGGTCCTTCAACGTCTTCAGACGTTTCAAAGCCTTAGGACTCTTGTCCTACGACAGCAGACATCAGTCAAGGAAGGATGGGGTTGATCGGACGTACCGACAACACAAGCTGAGCGCGCTCACCGACCTTTCGGAAGAGAGCACAATTGTCGAGGTTCAAGACATCGGCATCAAAGTCGGGGGTGGAATACCTCTGCTTTGTGATGGGATTGACGCGGATTTCGGTCACGGCCGGCCAATCCTTGTCAAAGACGTGGCAGACTTGACGGAATACTTGGGAAATGCGTAGCTGGAGGTCGCGCCGAGTGAAAGAAGGATGGAAATCAAAAGAAAATAAGAAACGCACCCTCGTAGTCTTCATCTCAGCTTTCGTAAGCATCTCCATCGGTGACAGTCGAACCCTCGTCGTCGCCGCCCACAGTGCTGGGAACATCATCACCGGCGTCGGAGAGCTCAGACTCGGTCATCGTTTCGGACCCGTCTAGCGCCTGTAACCCGTGCAGAATGGGGTCGATGAATTCATCTGAGTCCACAGACTTCCGCGACGCTGAACGACGAGTTAGACGGCGGGTTGACGGCGCATGTGCGACGGCTTGTCCACACTGCGGACCGCGACGGCGCGCTGCCTGTGGTGCGCCTTGCTCGAGTATGGTGATACATTGTGTCAGCTCACCCACACAGCTCACGAGATGCCGGTTTTGGTCGAGGACCGTGTCCATTTTGCCGAGCTGTGTGAACACCGGAAGGGGTATTAAACCGGAGAGAGAGCACCCAGTGCGATCCAAGAACAAGCGATGTAAATCAAGTTAGTATTTGAGCACCCCCCACAAATGGTCGTTGTCGCTGTTCCACTCATTAAGGCCCACCCCGACCCAGGAACGTGTCCAAGTCGCCGCGAGGCCCACGCTCACCCTCTCGTTCGCTGTGTGCGATTTATCCTGGCGAATTGCACGAAGGTGGACTGCCGATCGTAGGCGTCGTATTCCGCTTCTGTCCAGGGGTGTTTTAATGTTATCAGACGGTCAAAAAACCGAAAGACTCCGGGGTGGAAGTGATCTGAGAGAGACTGTGCGACCGAGGAAAGAATCAAATCGGAAAGTATTAGCATCCGAGTTGAAAGTGATAATGCATCGCCGCATTTTGCGCTCCAGAGGAAGACGGTGTTGGAAGCGCTCCAACACACTGGTGCAGCAGCGGATTCCCTTTCAGATTTTCTGACCCTTCATCGTATATTATTGAGGTCTGCACAGTCATCGAATAAAAAAGAGGTTCTGTAGCAGAGCTCAATAATATACGATGAAGAGTTAGAATGAATGGGAATCTGCTGCTGCACCAGTGTGTTGGAATGGCCCCGACACCGTCTAACTGGGTACTGCTACAGCACCTCTTTTTTTTTCATTGACCATGCAGAACTCAATAATATATGATGAAGGGTCAGAAAATGTGAGAGGAAATCTGCTGCTGCACCACTGTGTCAGAACGGTTCCGACACCGTCTAACTGGGTGATGCTACAGCACCCCTTTTTTTTAATTGACTGTGCAGACCTCAATAATATACAATGAAGGGTCAGAAAATCTATGGTAGGATCTAAATATCTAGTCTCCGGCACTGTTCATTGCGCTGGTAAGCGGTGAAGTCGCGGCGTTCCCAGACACAAAGACTCGGTTTAACGATGTAATCCCACGTCCTCGGCCCGAAGCGTTTAAAAATGAAAGCCCGAATAAATTTAACTCGCGACTGGGGATTTCTGCATGGTGAACGTTATAGCACCAGTTCATGCCCACTTTCCAATTTCGGTTACTTTGGAGCACGCTTACTCAGACCGCAAGAGAAAATAAGATCTTCGAAGCCATTAACAATGGGGGCAAATAGCAGCCTTGTACGGGAATCAAAAAGTAAAATCAATATTAGGTTGAGTATCTCGAGTCGTCCGACACATCGAACGTGACGATCAGCCATGTTGGATCAAGAGGTGAGCGATCTTAAAATCCCTGACACAGACCTCCGATTTTCGGTGACAGCTGTCAGAGGGGGGGGGGTACGTAATCATTTTGTATTGAGAAAACACTTTCTCCGGAGCCTTCGGACCACAAGCGAGAGACCCCCGACCATTGACGTCACAAATGTTTTTGTGCCGAAGTGTGCCGAGAGAAATCAAAAAATCATTGTAACATCTACTGTGTTCGATTCTGGGAGAAAGAAAATATTCTGAAGTGATAGATCGTTGTACTATATGCTAAAATGGGGGTCTATTCGGGTAGTACATATTCCAACTGTGGTGAGTTTGGCTCGGCCTTGGAGGACGACTCTGAGGTGGCAGAGGACTTGCAAGTCGTAGGTGGACATGGACATGGCTTCACACCATAGGGTGCAAGGACAGTGCTAAGGAATATCGTATTCGCTTGGGATCTCAGACAAGAGGGGAGCAAAACACGCACTAGATGACCGCCGGTTCCATCCATCGCAAGTAATCATTGAGAAGGCCACTGTTGAATAGTGTTGACCCGGCAATCTTGAATGTCAGCCTCGCCTACGATAGCCGAATTTTCGGAGTAAAATATAGCCCTTTCGAGATCAATTATGAACGCGCGCGGGGTATACGCATGTCCTGGAGATTGGGGACAGCTTGCGTCGAAGGTGAAATCGATGTGAATGAAATGCCGGAATGGACACGTCGGGAAGGTACAGAAGTCTTCGTTGGATGGCGTCCTCGGCAGTTGAAGAATCGTGTTGCTGTCTTTCAGGTCGGTCGGGGAGATTCCGAGGCGGAAAAATTGATACAGCACACGAGCAGCAGCGTCAATGATGGACGTTTTGTGCTCGGCACATGCACGCTCTGCGGCTCCGTCTCCCATGAGCTGCCTGACATCACTGCCCTCGATATGTCGTAGGAGAATGACATATACGTGTCGTGGCCGTTCAGGCCCGGGTATTTGGGCCACGAACACGCCGAAATACTGCGGAGCGAGGTTGCCAGCGAGGGGTTTCAACCGAGAGTACATTTGTGATCTCGTTCTTGACCCGGCCACGATCAAGCGGTTATCTGGTTTTCGGGCGCTGAAAATCTCTTCCTTTTTTCGGGTTATCCTACTGGATGGCAACATTATCCTTTAGTCAACATTCCGTCAACAGAGTACGCGACTTGTGAATAAATAGAATTGTGGTACGCTTTGATGAAGTTCCTTGTCTGAGTCCCTTCCTGCACAATAAACCGTACGCATGGTAACCAGACCTTCGGAACCGGCCCTTGATAAAGGTTTCTCCACGTTATAATTTTGAACCAATAAAACGATGAACTTACTGGGAAGCACAAAGATATAACTCAACGCAAATTTCAATCAGAACTTTGATTCTTCCCATAAACTTGACTTGAACATTTCGGGTTGATGCGTTTCCCACAGCTTAGTCTTCCCTGACCTTGGGGCTCTGGAACATTAAGATTAGAAACTGTCCGTTTCAAGAACATGATCACGTAGCACGGTAATTGCTAGTAGCTACTCGCTGACAAATTAAGTAATGGCGTTCCACCCTCATTCTGTGTATGCCCATTTGGCCTCTGCTACCCTCGCTCCGGTCTTCATTTATGTCAACCACTGAGGAACCGAAGACAAACTTGGTCGCCAATAGGCCCTTTCCGCCATGTCGCCACTGGGCCTTGAATACTGTAAACAATCAATTTACGGCTTGACATCATTCCGTAATGATGTACCTCCTTCTTTGTCACATCGTCGAACATCAGGAAACCTTGGCTCTGCTAGGTTGCTCTCAGTAGCGCCAGTAGACATGGTACCGTGGTAGACAAGTTCCCAAATATGAAGCTCTCAGTAGTAATGTTGCCGCGACTTGGTGCCTGAAGTCGCGAAGTCGACTTTTTCAAGTCAATTTAAGTCGAGTTGAGTCGAGTCACTTGCGTGACTCGGCTTGACTTCCAAGTCATTCATGTCGACTTGACGCGACTTAAAGTGACTTTGAGTCGGGTTTTGATATCAAAATTCCAGAGTAGTTATGTGGGTATAATAGCACGATTTCTCCTTATGCTGAGTGCCTTGACAAGGGTGAACAGTGATCTGTATGCTTGCGGGCTGTATTGATGAACCAGCGAGGCAAGTGATGCCCAGGAGTGAAAGTTGAGTGTGATTTACAATAATCTGTTCCCATTGGCCAATAATTATAGTCTCAGAAGAACCTCGCTGTGTGATTCAAACCTGTTCAAGCTCAGAATCGCTTTGTCTGATGCAAGATCGCGCAGATCCAGGCGAATGGTAAATGGAGGCCCATGTACATCTCGATTTCACTGCTGACGAATGGTACAGGTAGACATCAACGGAAATGCCTACGATCCAAATGAACTGCCAGAACTGGCTTAGTCGTGTATGATTTGCTATATATAAGCCTTCAGCGCTGACTAGAAAATGGGTACAAACCGACCAACTAGGCTGGAGAATCATGAAAGATGTTCAACTGAAAAGTAAAATGGGGTTCCACGACCGAGTACCATACCCGACGAACCTAATTCGCGTCCTGTTTATCACCGCCGAGGTGGTTTGGTGCTGTTATGAAGTCTGTTCATCGAAGAAGCAGGGCTATGTGGGACACCGGAGAAGAGATATGAAAGATGTGTTTCATACATTTACCAAGAGATTTCCACTGCGAAGCATGGGCATGTGGGATGCAGAAATCTCAATGAATGATATATGAAGAATGTTTAGCAGGGCTATGCGGGACACCGGAGGAGATATGAAAGATGTGTTTCATATATTTGGATGTTGTCCTTGCTCCTAATTGCCTACCACTTTATTCAGTTGCAAAACTAAGGGAATGGCAGGCCGCGAAGCGGCCGCAGTCTCTTGTATTAGATCAACAATCGAGAGTGGACTGATTGCTGATACATGAAATTATAATGAATAGATGGGCAGTTTTGACTAGGATGCGTCCTGTCCTTGAGCATCACATCGCTCAGAAAAGTCAACACCCAGTGAGTTCTACTTATTTTTAACGTTGTTTCAATGTATAAAAATGCAGCTTCAAGCACGGTAAGTCTTCACCCTCATGCCTCCTCGTTCAAAGCAACCTCAAGAACTTCCTCAGGCTGCAGATGCCCCCACCGCACTTCCAGCTCAGAGTCGGACGACTCAGCGATCTACCCGGTCCTCAAATTCTTTACCTGGAAGTACAATGCCTCCGGTGTTGCCAAATCAGGGTCGAGCACCGTCTACAAGACGCTCTTCCAATGCTGCGCCATCCGTCCCATGTATGCCCCAGTATTGTTCGCTAGTGTGTGCTGACTATACTAACATTTTCAACCTAGCTACGCCTCAGGCAGCCGGCACTGGACCGGCTCATGCAAGAGCAGCGTTGAATCCCATTACAGAGGAGACGGTAAGCGTTATTTCAAGTCCGTTTCCATTCCTGATGTCCATTATTACAGGGTTCTCCTCAAAACACTTTTACATCTCAAACACCAGCCGCCCGTGTGGCTAGCCATCTGTTGGGGCGATTGGATGCTACAACCACATCCATGGCGAGCCCTGGGCCTCGGCGAGGCAATCGAGGCCATTACAGTGACGATGAAGAATCGCCTGACTCGGAGGACTTGCCTCCTATACCCCCGCCTCGACGTCGAAGGAATATTCGACCTGGACTCGAAGGAGAGCCTGCCCGAGGACGCAGTGCTCTTCTCTCGTCCTCTGAGCCTATGGAGAATCTGAGCGAAGCACTAAACACAGTTGCAATCAGCTTAAATTCCGACTCAGACGATGACAATTCACCTATTCCCGCACGTCGAACTCAGCCCAGCCGTCAGCAGCAGCAGCCTGCCCCAAGACGAAATGCCCGTACTGCGACTGGGAACGTACCTGGGCCAACAGGCCCTGCAATGGCGGCCACAGGTAGATCGCATGGCCATATTATTGATGCAGACAAATCTGCCTGGGACACCGATGACACTCTGAAAAACTCCAAGTCTCCAGATGCGAGCTATTTCTTTGGAAAGAATATCGAGAGTGGGTCCTACAAGTGTAAAATCTGCCAGTATGTTCCTTCAGTCTCGCATCCTCTGTGCAGGACGCTGATTTAAACATAGGCATGTGTACAAGGGCTCCTGTAGTCTTACCACACGATGTGAACATCTCGAGAAGCGCCACCTTCAAGAGTACTTGGAAGTAATTGGGAAGTACGGATGGTCGAATATGCTTCCCAAACACCGACTTTCAAAGCTTTCCAAGCAGCGGGCAGAGGAGCTTGGTCGTGTGCCATTCTCAAATGCAGAGCTTTTGAAGCGACTCGTCAAAGTCATTGTCTCAAATGATCTGGTTGGTGATGTTCCTGGCTCTTAATTCTTTGAGTTAACTTGATCGTACACAGTCTATAAATCTCGTTGAAAATCGGGACTTTCGGGACCTGTTGTTGTTTTTGAGGGAAACACTTCGAGATGAAGATGTCCCTCACAGAACCAAAGTTCGAGAGGCTATAATCGATGCCTGGATTCTTTACTATCTTGACCTTCAATCTCAATTGCAGGTCAGCTGGTTTTATCTTCATTTATTCTGGATATAAAACTCACCAACTCGTGTCACAAGGCGGCGCTTGGGAAGCTCTGTTTTACTATCGATATTTGGAGCAGTAAAGGTCTCAGCCCATACCTTGCTATTACGGTGCACTGGCTTGCGCAAACTGCCAGCAAGCAGTTGGCTTTGTAACAAGCTCTGCTCGCTTTTCGGAGGATGCGTGGGGCTCATAGCGGACAGCGCATTGCTCGTGTTGTTTTCAACATCCTTGATCAGGCCAATCTTCTGCACAAGGTATGACCGCACTCCACTCGACTATCAGTCCTCATGGTAGTTCTAGATCGGACATTTTATCATGGATAACGCCTCCAACAACCAAACATTTATGGAATGCCTCGAGCGGCTTCTTGCTGAGCGGGGCATCATCGACTTCTGTGCTAAGAATAACTACATTCGCTGCTTTGCGCACATTGTTAATCTGTGCTCTCAAGCGTGTATCAAAGCAATGGAGGCAGACGATGATACCAGCACCCAGTATCCGGACACAGACACGGATTCAGCGACAGAAACAGACACACCAGAGACTCAGCCCACTCGCCCCGTCAGAAAAACCCGGAAATCTGGCCCAATTTGTCGCGCAAGAAAAACACCTTTGTCTGCTGCCTGGTGCTCCCAGAGTGGGTGGACGAGCTCGACGATGAGCGCGTCGTGTTTGGCGTTGATGGGATCTTGCGGGGGCAGTGGAGTTTGGTGCGTGTGCCCTTTTCCTTCGTCTCTTTCTTTCATTTAACTGACTCTGGACTTCACAGAGATGCTCCGCCTGGATGCGGCGCCCCAGGGCGCATGGCGCTTTGATTCAGTGCGCAAAGGACACATGCGCCCACAACGGCGGCCGTGCGGGGACCGGCATTGCGCACACTGTCATTTGTGAGGTCTAAAAAGAGGGGAGTGTTCACTTTAAGCCCAAGTCCCAGGTCTAATTCCCCTCATCCAGGGCGTCCTGTCTGAGCCCGCGCGGGAATGAGCGGAGTGGACCCGAATGCCCTGGACCAGACCTGCGCGTACTCAAGGCGATCAAGAAGACGGAAGTGGAAGCGCTTTGCGCACAGCATAATCCCGTGTGTCTTTTCCTTCCCTCCTCCCTCTCCAATTGACAATGAAACTCACTGATTGGCCCCGCAGGTCATCGTCGCTGAACGGCGCGCCTCCAAAGCCGAGGGCTTGCACACAGACATCCTCGCGCTCCCGCTGCTCTCGCGCATCAAGGTGTTCGAGGTGACACTCATGCGCGTGCACGAGGAGCTCTGCAGCGTTGAGGTGTTCCGGGACCCCCAGGGTGAGATCTGCCAGTTCAAGTGGGTGGCATCCTGCGGCAGACGAGTCGCTGCTCTGCTGTCGCTGACATCCCATCCATGCGTGATAGAATATTGGCTCCACAAGGAGTACAACCGAGCCCACCGCACAATCACCAAGGACGACCCAGCAGATCCAAGCTGGGCCGCTATGCGTACTGCACAGAACAAGTACCACAGTGCAATCCGACGCGAAAAGCGCGCGCACTGGTTACGCTACATCACGTGCCTCCCACGCTGCGACATCTGGAAGGCGGCGAAGTATGTGATGCCGGACTCTAGTTCCTCATCGGATTCCCGCATTCCGGACCTCACAGCGCCGGATGGTAACGTTGCCTCAACCCCAGCAAAAAAGCTCAACTCCACCACCAGAAGTTCTTTCCCCCTCGCCCAGCCACCCCCCCTCCCCCGCCCAACGAACTACCGCCCCCCCTTCCCCGCTCCCATCTTCACCGTCGACCACATCCTCCGCACCATCGGCAAGATCTCACCGTGAAAGGCGCCCGGCCCGTCAGGCCTCCCCAATGTCGCAGCTAGGGACATCCTCCTCATCATCCTTGAGCTTAGCCTGTGCATAGGATATTTCCCCGTCGCCTGGCGCACCTTCTTGACCATAGGCAAGTTCACGTTTTCCGTCATTCTGATTCAACTGAGGAAAATTGCTGATATATTTTATTTCGAGCATAATTGCAACTACGCATTGCAGAAAGTGGTAAAAAAGGATCTGAGGGAACAAAAAACGGTGCTATTGAGTGAGGTATGCTCTCAACAAGGTAGAGCTCCGTATCTTTATACTCCTCCCTCGAAGTCTGGCTCTGGTGCACTGAAAAAAAGGAAAGGGACTCACGGCGGCTCTCGGTCGGCCCAGAAAAACGATCGCTGCAGTTTTGGCCAACCAACAAGCTCTCGGAACTTCACAATCTGCGAGAACCACCCCCGCGCCTGGTGAAGGAGTCTGTCATCACGTCATCACGGACACAGGAATTTACCCCCCGGCGAAGCACATTTTGGATTTTGGCCTAGAATACTGCATATTTTGCTTTCCCTCCAAACAGAAGTGGAATGGGTATTAGTCTTTCTACTGGATCATACTCCGCCCCCTCGAATGAGCGTATGAGAACGTGCACAGAAAATTTATCCCCCGGCGAAGCACGTTTTGGAATATTTTGTGGATTTTCGCCTAGCATCCTGCATATTTTACTCTTCCTCCAAGCAGAAGTGGAATGGGTGGTGATTTTTCCATTGTATCTTACTCCGCCCTCGTGAAGGAGTCTGTGAGCGCAGGCACAAGAAATTTAACCCCCGGCGAAGCATTGCTATGAGGCGTCAGAACGCAGGCATAGGAAATCCGGAGGCAACCCACGTATGAAGGCAAGGATTCCGAGTATAAACATCGCTGTCCCCCCAGCCAAGGTGATAAGCGATCAAGCTGTAATGCTGGTCATAAAGCCACTGAGGCGACGAAGAAGGCAGTTGATTATCAGGAGAAAGATAATAGCGGACAACGTAGAACCCTGAGAAGACCTCTCGTCTGTGCATCTGAAAGTCATTGTGCGAGCTCCGTCAATAAGTACGGTAACAAGATGGTGGTGAAGGAACGAGGCAACCCTGGGAAAGCGCGTTAGTGTCACTGGTGTGTCCGTTGTTCATGTGTCTACATACAGGGCTGAGGGTTTCAACAATGATTTGTGCAAGCAGCTCGAACCTCTGCACCCCTGCAAAATCTCCACAAAAACTTTGCAGTCCTGTGCTGGGTAGGGAAATGTTGAGACTCGAGATGTCATCTGTTTTCCGTCGCATCAGATGAATTCATGGGCCAACGCTGTGTAAATTTAAGGACTTGTTGGCTTCCCGTACTTAAAGGACTTCCTGCACAAACTTTCCAACCAGAACAGTAGTTGAGCGCTGATAGATAATGGCCTTGAGAAACCCACGCTGGTGAGTTGGGCCATTTTATCCTGCAGTTTAGGTACAGCACGGAATAATTTAATCAGAAAGGCCTCACGCAAGCTCAGCACCGCTGTGGATGCTCGACATTCCAATAAAGCGTGCTCAGGACTTTCAACCTCCGTTGTACAGAACCGACAGAAGCGCTCGTTGTGGGGAACTGGTTGGTGTGCATGATCAACGTACCGTAACCTTTCAAGGGCAAGTAAATGGGTCGACAACATGATCGAAGTCAAAGCTTCGCGATGGCTCGCTGTTGTGACCATAGAGAGATAATGCCTCATGTAAAGGGGTTTTTGAACGGCAGGTTTGTCCGTCTGGGGGACCAGTAAGTTTGAGGATGTTGGATTGGTGGTTATTTATAAAGCGGGAATGCGTCAATCTTGCAAAGGCAAACGTTGCCAATCAAACATCAGTCCGAAAAAGTTAACGTCACAGTGTTGTAATTCGGTAAGCTGACAGATGCCCGAGGTGATTAGTGATCAAATTGCTAATTATGGAATACTGGAGATTCAGGTAGAATACAGTACTCTGGTACACTGTCTGTATAGTATAAATACTGGAGGTAAGGGCTACAACTCTTCAGGAGTTTGTAACCCAAAGCCTAACAGCTTCCATGCCAACTATCAAATCACAACACACAGCGCCACTTTCCCCCTGCCCAACAGATTTGACTTAAAATACTCGTAGAGCCTCATGCGCAACTCGTACAACCAACCAAGCTATCGTCAGAATTCCGGTACAATAGCTAAATGCGTACCGAAACGCTTAGTGCTATTTCGTGAATAAAAAAATAGGATTATCTTTTGGGAAGATGGGGCCTTCAAATTCGTTTCTATGACATCGAATGCATGGACACCCGAAATTTTCAGCTGGTAGTCCTACATGGCGCAGAGAACGCTCGCCATTAAGTGTGATCACCGGATTTCCTTTTTCGACCTGTAACGAAAAATGTGATGTCGCGTGACTGGATGCGCTTTGCTGTCATACCACCACGTTCGGACAACCGCAGAATGGCCCGAACACGTCGTCCTCGTGGCCGTCCGCCTGGAATGGCAGGAGAGAACCGAAGAGATGCTCGGTTACGTCGGGAACGCGCCATTGACGCTGCTGCACAGGAAATTTGGCATGGCCAGACAGTTTCTGAAGCCGCCGCACGTCACGGTGTGAAACCCACCACCGTATTGCATCGCGCGAACGGACGGGTGTCTCGACATGCTGCCCGAGAAGCCCAGCAAGCTTTCACGCATGCTGAGGAGGCTGCTTACCTCCCGCGCGGCACTCACTCGTTCTCGTAAACGAGCATGCTGTACGCATAGCGCATTCACTTTCCCTACCATTCCGCATTCCGCTATTTACTTCCCGTATTCCTACTTGCCGTATTCTTCCCTTCTGCTACAGTCGAACCCCTCGTAACCCATACCCCTCGGTTGCATGCCTAGGGTATGGGTTACGAGGGGTCATGGGTTGATGGAGGTCGACAAAAAATCAGTCAATTTCTTTTTTTTTGGTACGCGGAGGTATCTACGAGTATACTACGCTGTTTTCGGCCCCTGGGCAGTAAAGTAGTTGGTAATCGGTGCATCTACGAGTGAATTTGTTTCCTCCAGCTGTGTTTGACGCCCGAACGATGCCAGAAGGCCATCCAGACGACGCGCAAAGTCGTCATTCATCGACGCAGTGTATTTTTGGAGCACAATGAACTGCAAACTTATATCTAGCAACTCTCACCTTGGATTTGTTTGAACACTAGTTTGAATACTGCAGAAGGAGTGCCAATGCACTTGCTTGAATCTGACCTATGCATTTGCCACTCCATTTGTACCACAAAATGGATGGCTGTGTCCTGGCATAGTCACCGGTGGCTAGCTGAATGTCACATTATCTGGGTGGGGGTGTGTGCGGACAGCTGGGCACAATATACTGTAGTATTTCATTCAATTTGTAAGGCCATTTAGGGTGTGACATCCCATACGAAAGGTATGCAGTCCCTATTTGGGAATTTGATCTGTCGGCAGCGCTCGGCTAGGCTCGGCTATGCTCGGCTTAGTAAGAATCGCCTCTGTGATGCAGTGACTTATAAAAATTTTCGTATAAATTTGCGTGTGTGACAAGTGACCATACAAATTGAACGAAATACTACAGTACTTCTGGCAAACAGATGACTCACCAGGATACCTCACCCAAGGGATTAAACTCGCCCAAGACGAGCTCGTGCTAGTCTGTAGTTTACCGCGCGCCGGGTAATTGGTCGCCGACCTTATTACTAATCGTCGGAGTTTGAATCTGTTCCCAGGCCACATGTCGTCGGGTCCTAAAGCGCAATACGTCCACTACACCGGCCCACACAACCCCCACCAGCAGCAGCTTCATCCCACCACTGTCTCGCCCCAGGACACACAGCACGCCCCCCCGAGGAGGCTGCAGCAGCAGCAGCAGCCGCAGCCGCATGCGTCCACTAGCGCCGCTGCGACGATAAATGCTCAGGCAGGTGCACAGGCGCAGGGATATGCACAAGCGCAGTCGCCGCAGCAACAGCCGGCCGCGATCGTGGCAAAAGGCAACTGGACCAAGGACCTCGTGCAGCTCGCAAAGACCGCGGAACTCAAGTGCGCTTTTTTCTGTGTTCCTAGCGCTGTGAAAATATATTCACGCCTCGGGCAGAAAACACGCGCTGACCCTGCAGCTGCACACGGCGCACATCCTCTCCGCGCACGCGTCGCTGACCCAGAAGGACCGCGCCGTGGAGGATATTCGCGAGCAGCGGAACAGGTGAGTAGCGCGTTCCGTTCCGTCTTGGTCGTGCCATTTCTTCAGCCGGGGTCGCGCTGTCGATGAACGCCGTTCAGGGCACCACGATTTTTTTCGTATATTCTGGCCGCCACGACGCATGACATACGAATTGAATGAAATGGTACAGTATACCCGTCCCGTCGAAGTGCAGCCGTTGACTATGGCGGCCACATTGGTTGACCTTCCATAAGCATAGAATAATCCAGTCAGAATATTTACATGCTTTTCGAGAGGATGCCGAGACAGCTGTCGGGACCCCATCAGTTCAGAGACGCAAAAACGTAACAAGATTATTACAATCTATGAATATCTGTAGGGGGGG
This sequence comes from Mycena olivaceomarginata, assembly GCA_029378375.1. Taxonomy (NCBI): domain Eukaryota; kingdom Fungi; phylum Basidiomycota; class Agaricomycetes; order Agaricales; family Mycenaceae; genus Mycena; species Mycena olivaceomarginata. The sequence continues at coordinate 74,753 of JARKIC010000651.1, read as the reverse complement.
TCCCGACTGTAAATATGGCCCACTTACACGGGTTCCGATCCACGTGATATCTACTACTGTAGCGTTTCAACCAAAGGTTCACGGGATGTCACCCGTCACCTCAATTGTTCACTGGGTTGGATGTTGATTTCTCGGCAATCACATCCTTCAAGCACCGCATATCGACCGCCGCCGCGCTCGCCCTCTCCTGATCCACCGACGCCCCGAGGTATACATTCTACCCACGCAAGTCGAGTCTGTGAGGGTACTGGTCGTCGCGCAGGCCCGCTGCGGGCGTGGGTTGTGTGCGAAAGAGAGTCGACATTACGGTGCGTGGGCTTGTGGACTTTCGTGCACATGCAGCCGTGGCTGATATATCGTTCTGCAGACCTTGGTTGTGCTTCCAAGTACAATATATTTTCTTTTCTCCGTAGCAATCCAAAGCTGACTACCGCGCGCTCTAGCCTTGAGAGCGATCGATGTTGTGCTCCGACGCGTGTGTGGGGTGGCGCTAGCGGCAAGTACTACCCCTTTGCCGCCGAGCTCGCCTTCTCCAGTGACACCCTTATGCGTACACGACCTGCATGTAGTAGATAGCCCAATAGATGTTGTTTTTTTGCCTCACTTATTCGTATGGTGTGGCCAAGGAATATATATATAATAATACAAAATGGGCGACCGCCCAAAGCAAAAAAGGGTCTGCCAATATCTCGCCAATATGCGCGCCAATATCCCACCAATATTCGGCCAATACAACGTCTATTGGCAGAATATCGGCCGACCACTATTTGACCCTTATTTAGCCAATACTCGCCCAATACAACGTGTATTGGCCAAATATTGGTCGCGGTTTATTCGACTCAATCTCCGGTGGTGCACGTGCACCACCGGAGTTTGGGCCGAATTGATGGCAGCCAATATGTGGCCAATATATGTTGTATTGGCCGGATATTGGCCGAATATGAGCGAAGTAGTCGTTGATCAATATTCGGCAAGTATACGTTCTATTGGCAGGATATTGGCGGGATATTGGGGTGAAATATTGGGCGAATATTGGCAAGTCACTTTTTTCGTAAGGATGCACGGCATGCTAGCGCTTCGATTAAATCGATATTGCGTTGCCTTCGGTATTGCGCGCGCACACTCAAATTGAATAGAATGCAATATATCCATTCAAGACTACTCTAATATCGACAAGTGAACGATGATCCGCGACCACCCTTGCTCGTCCCGCGCGGAGCGGTCCGCCTCTGCCTGCACCTGCGCCTGCGCTGCATTCACCGCGGCCACGCAGATCGGGTTGTGGGAGAACGGCGTGCCGTACCCGACGGCACTCGTGGCGGGTGCGGAGGCCGATGTGCGTGCTGTTGTTGGTCGCCCTCGGGGCGACAATCGCTCGGACGGTGGGCAGAAGCGCGGGGCACCAGGCGCCGGGAACGCACCCCTGCGAGCGCTAGTGGCTGCACATGGGCTGCGCGAGTGCGGTGTAGGCGACAGTGGACCGGAGCACCTTCAAACTTGTAGACCAGGACGGTGTGCACAATTCCTTGGGACGGGTGAGCCGAAGATGAGAGCTGTATGCCATCCAGCGTACCTGAGTCTTGCCTACAGCAACGTCGTTGCCGACCGCGAGAAACTTATCGAAGTTTTCGTCGTGCTCCACGGCGTGTTACTCCGCTGCAAGACGGAGGTCCTGTAGCCTTGGTTTCAGTAGAAGAAGGTAGGAAGTAGGAAGGATGCAAGTACCTCACTAACGAAGCCCGCATGCAACGGCTCCCGCCCCAAGCCCCTCCGGAACACCACCTAGGGGACGCCGGCGTCAGCGCGTGTCATGGTGCAGATCGTGTCGGGACCTACTTACGGCGGCGGATGTCAAGGACTCTGCCCATGCATACGCGCACGAGGAGCAGAACCGGCGGTCCAAGAACGGGAGCAAGAGCAAGCTACAGTGCGTCGGATATGAGATCGCGAGAAGAGGTGTTGACAACAGAGACTCACCCAAGCTAGATGTTGCTGCGCCGGCCATGTCTCTCCCTCGATACAAGACGCGCCACGCTCGCTCTAATCGCCAACCCAATGACCACCCCCCATTCGTCTCCCCACCCCCGAGGAGGGTTGCCAATAGGATGGACCGAGGCCGCTGCGTCCGACTGGGCGATGGATGATGGACAACGCGGCACAGGCAATGGGAAGGGTGGGCCGTATGATGGCGCTCGCGGCCGTCGATGGAGAGGTGCAAGGCCACAGCGGAACAGATTGCGTCCGGATGTCCTTGTAGAGCAGACATCAGGGTCAAGGACGCCGACGGCGTGCGCGCGCGTATGGGGACCGGGGCCGGGGGGGTAGGCGATGGCAACTGTGTGTCGGGTATGAGATGAACGAGATGTGGAGGCAAGAAACTTGCCTCGACGCTGGACGACCTCTTCGAGGGGAAGAGCACGCGGCGAGTTGGCGACAAGGAGCTTGCGCACGGCGGACCAGAGGGTGAGTGAAATGGCGGCGCCGTATCTGCGTGGTGCGGCGTCAGCGGGGAACACTGCATGCACCTTTGATCCTCCTACTCATCGTCTATGTGCGTATTGAGTGCAGCGAGTCCCAGTACGCCTTTCCAGTGTTGCAAGGCAGTGTAGATGGAGAGCGAGAGCCGGTACCTTAGGTGCGAGGAGGTAAATTTGAAAGTTAGTACACCGTTCTTGTAAAGCGCCTCATACCTACACATTTCTGGTCCATTCCTGACGAGCTTTAAGGTGTGAAGAGTGGATAAGTATACAGACGACTGGTAGAAGTCTGGAGGCGCCAGTGGGAAGACCTATGGAGGTCTTGAGGCCGTGTCATGGTGGAGGAGAAGGCAAGACACCGTCACGTGTCCCACGCGTCTCTCTCTCTGCGCCCCGCGTCTCGAGCAATTCCGCTTATACGGTGTTTCGACTCTTCCCAATGGATGCCCATGGGTCCCAGCAATCTTTGAAACGCCCGACCTCTCTAGATGCTTCTCAAAACCGACAGAATGGTATGCAGAGACGATAGTCGAGGACCGGAGTCTGATTCTTCCTCGTAAACCGGATAGAATCTCAAGTAGTGAAGAAAGCTAGGCGGCACGGCCCCTCTGCTTTCATCAACCCGTACGCGTCGAAATCCAGCGCCAATCACAAGCCATCGTCTGTTGGCCCGTCTTCAATCCCTCCGAATCGCACACCCCTGCATCGTTTAAAAACCGAATGAATCCACCCAGGTTGACGTCTCACCCTCTCATGCCGATTATCCTGCAAATTCCCATCCACCATCCACCATAGAAAAATCCACTGCACACCTATCATCGTTTTCTGCGGCCCTGCTTCAACCGGCGGGGTTCTCCCCCGGGCCCGTCCTTTCGACGTCTGAGTCGATGCAAATCCAGGCTTCTCCTTCGCAAATAGACCCCTCTCTCATCTCCGCTTCTACCCACATTTCTCCGAAGAACTCGAATCAATCTCTACGATTTGCGTCAGTGCCCAATCCACCAGTTTCTTCCCGGATGGCTCCCTCTGCTGCTCGTCGTTCCCAGGCCACACCTACTCCTTCCCACCACGTCGCGGTGCCGAAGGCATTTACCGACAAGTTACTTCAGCAACAGGGCCGTATCTCCGCCCTTGAAGGAATAGTCTACGATATCAGGGACCAGTTTCGTGACTATAGAGCCGATGTCGAGACACAAATGGACGAGCTCGACAACGAGAACCGGCAGCTCTGGGACCGCGTCAACAATCTTGAAGAACAGCAGGAGCGCACCCGGGAAACAGTCCAGCGGCTTGTCGACTTCATTGAAAACAGCGATATTGAACGCATGGACAAGCCGATTGAATCTAAACCAAAACCGCAAAAGACCAAGGCAACGCGTGATAATGTTTTCAATGTACGTCAATCATGCTTTGCGTGGCCATTAATATTAACTTAGTGCTAGGCCGCAATGCGCAAAATCTTCAAGATTGCGATGGGCCACCCTGGAACTGTGGCTATGGATGCTTTGGCACTCGAAGTGCCCGTGAAGGCAGGCGGCTCGTATATTGCTGATCCTAACAGCCGCGGGAAGATTCTGCGCCCGGATTGGAGGGTTGGCTTCTCGGAAAACTCGCGCTGGCACGCACAGATACTCGAATTCACACGTGAAAAGGCATCCACCTTCCACCCCGCTATGACCCCAGAGATGCTGAAAGTGAAGTCGGACGAGGATATCATGGAGCGGGTGGAAGGACTGTTCAAAAATATTGCTGACAAGTTCCGCAGCGCACAGCGAGCGAAGAAAATTGAGGCCAGCGGAGAGGGAGATGATGATGCGGGAGAGACAAAGAATCCACGCCAGTATAACCGTCGTGGGACGCGCAAAGTCCGCGTACGTATGCATGAAAAACGACTGTTGATTGGCTGACATGAACCCAGAAATGCGATGAACGCTTAGAAGCTTTTCTCGCGAAGCACGGGTCCGTCCCAGACGAGCACAAATGGTTCTTTCAGCCGCTTTATCAGTCCACCGATGAGTCAAACGATTCTGCGGTTCTCGACCCCGACACTGAAGTGGAATCTGATGACGAAATCCATGTGTCGGCAACTAGCAAACCTTGGCTGTCTCGGGCACCGATGTATCGTGTCAAGGAGGTAAGCACATGATCCCCCTTGCGCTATCAACCATACTTACTCTCCTCCAGATTCAGGCATGGGTCTTGTCCGTCGACGACTTGGTGATGGCTGCGCGGCAGAAAGCCAAGAAGCTCAAGAAAAACAAGACTGAACCACATGCTCGGAACCGTGGCGAATGGAAAGACAAAGGCTTACCTATGCCTGGGGCACAAAATTCAAAGATTCCGCGCATGGCAATCCAGCCTGAATGGCTTGAGGCGAACCTGGAGTTTGATGTGCCCTCATGCATTCAGGAAGAGGGATATGAGGCTGATAACAAGTGAATTCCCATTCCGCTGCTACTCTAAATCATTTTGTACATCCTCCTCTGTCGCCTGCTGTAATTCTGCTTTCAGATAAATGTGATGGGATTCAGAGTGAGCTACTCACATGGTCGTACGCAATTGTGACCCACAGCGCGTGCTTGCGAATGGTAATTGGAGCTAGGACGAACTGTCCAGATAGCCTCTCAAGCGAGACGACTGCCCATGCACCAGTTCTATTGGCCCGCCAGACTCTGACCCCGAGATCCGTCGCCCTAGATGATAGAACTAGTCAGGCGATGAAAGGAAATCGAAAATATCAATTACCAAAGATCCCAAGGGAAGTTTGTCACCGTAAAGCTGGGGCAGAAGCGGGACACCACTGCACATTCAGCAGTCAAGATTTGCTTGCTGGCCAACTTCTGCTCGATGCGGAAGATATAATGGATGCGGATGGGAATGCGGGCGTCAATATAAGCATATTGGGCCTTTTCACCTCTTTGCTGGGTTGCAGCACCGTACCGGCGTCTGTGAATCCAGATATGGGAGAATGACTGTACATCACCCACAAATGTTACCGCCCTTTCATCTTGAGACATCTCGACGTCTCCGATAAGGAGAACCTTTGATGCCCATAGTTCTTGTAGAAAATCCAATACCAGCTGGTATAGTCCCGGCTCAAGCCCGCGAAGACTTCGGGTCTTTGGAAAGCGTGCGTATTCAATTTTAGCTGGCGGAAAAATTAGCATGTATAGGTGAAGCTAGATTGTCACTCTCTTTATAAAATTAAGCCCTGTCCGTCTGAAGCCTTTATCCCCATAAGGTTATATTACGAGCTTCAAGCTCCATCATCTTCGGCACGCTGCGGCCAACACCAACAATCCAATCAGCGGTTCGGCTCCGGCACATCGCCTTACTCGACCCCAGTACGATGCCCTTACGATCGGAAGTTCATCAATTTTTGGGGTGAGTAGCTAGGTAGGCCGAGGTTTTGTTTTCTCCCTCTTCATAAGATCTGTCCGTCCGTCAGAAGATTTTTAAGCTCCGCTGAGTCTCCGCTGATTGCCGTACACCGCGGCAGCTGCCCATCGGGGTTCCAGAGTGTGCTTTCTCGCGAGCCCACGGGCAATCAATCATTCGGCATTGTCGGCACGTGATGTCACCCGTGACAGACACTGCGTGGCGCTAACATTGACAGATGGCTCCCACCACATCGAAACAAAGGCGCCGCGCGCGCCTATAGAAATGTACACAATGCCAAACCAATGCCACCACCTAAACGCTCATTTAAGCGCCGGTTTTTTATGAAGAGGGAATATTATTGGCGCCGGTTTGGCTCTTGAATGTCAGCTTCCGAGACGCTTTAACCGGCGCCAATGGCTTACTCGCTATTTCATCAATCCTGACCAGGGAGAAAAGTCTGTAGAATACAGATTGCAATACACCGCCAGTGGTTTATCACAAACCTCAATTTTATCATATCTGACAAAAGGCTTCGCAGGCAGGTGTAATTTTATTAGAATTTTGCTATAAAATTTTCATGAATTTCATGAGGTTTTCGACCCTACCTTACTGGCATCGCCCAACACAAAAAATAATCCCAGACGATATATGGTGTTCGACACCTAGCTGCTACTAAGTACTTTCATCCTGGAAATTTTGTGTCCTCAGTTTTACTATCCCTCTAGCAAAAGTGTGATCTCCTACTTCAGAGGGATTTCAATTTAAATCAAGACTGGGTGAGCTGAAAAGATATTTCTGGGTGGATTTGGCCACATATGGTTGACATGCGGGTGAAAAAAATGAAAAAAGTGGGCATGTCAGTTTTTTTTCTCCACCCCTAATTTTGGTGGCTGGTGATGTGCGCATAGCAAAATTTAAAACTATTACGACCATTTTGGCTATCTAAGCTTAAGGGGAAAGTACTTTGGAATTTGCTTTGGCCTTGGGATTAGGAGACACCTGCTTGCGCCATAGAATATTTTGCACTGATTCGAGATCTCTTCAAGATGTGTGCCCTGAGAGGATCGTGTTTGCTTTCAAAATATTCTACAGTAGTGTTGAGCGTCGAATCCTGCAAGAAGTCAAGCAAGCTAACAAACACTCAAAATGACGACATTGCACTGCACATATCCCTCAGTCATGTCTCTCCGTTCGTCCTATTATCTGTTTTCTCATGCAAACAGCTGTAAATCCAGGGTTTTTACATTTTAGAATTTCTGTGATCAATCAAGGGGGAGGGGGACCGCGGAGCGGTCCCCCGAGCGCTTGTATTACTTGGATTTTTGTCTCCCTGGGCGCGAGCGATATAGTTCTGCAGTGTACCATGTCATTCGCTTTTGTCGGCTTTCAGATACGACATGAGAATATTCAATGAATCAATGTTCTGCGAGGCTGGATCTAAGAGCTCCTCCAGGCGAGCTATCTGTGCATTGTGTCAGCCGGTTCCATGAACAGAGAGGGACTTGAGAGACCAGATCTTGAATTAAAGTGGCTTTCCACCAGCCGCGCATCATAGTTCCCTCAAGCTCGCCGCCTGAATGCCCATTAGTATTGAAACGACCAAGGAAGCCGTTATTCCGCTCGTATGCATATGTCCACCACCCCGGTCCCGGCCCATGTTTCAAGAACTGCGGCTCGAGGTGAACAGCGGCGTAGTGGAAATATGGAACCAGATGGCAGTGCATTTCTGCCCAGGATTGAATCGAGCGCTGGACGGCACCACATCCGCGTTTGACCTCGTTGGGACTGATGGTATCGGATGTGATAATACGAACACCGGCGGTGAATTGAACCAGATTCTCGTAGTGTAAGCGAAGTGAGCGGTTCATCTGTATGGTCTTGATGCGTTCCAGCTCTTCCTCCGAGGGGTTTTCAGTCTTGGCTAGATAGTTTTCCCGCATGCGAGCGCGGACGAGTTTCTCCTGTCGCGCTTGAGCTGTAGCATTTTTAGTGTTAGAAGGAGATGGCTCTGCGTCGATGTCTGGAATTTTGTCATCAACCTCCCATGCAACAAACAGCCCCACAAATAATACTGTTATCAGCGACCGCCATTGGTCGGCTTTGATTGAACCAGTCCCACGCGCAATCTGAATCGGTGACATGTGTTAGAGTTCAAAGTGGGCAAACGGTGTAAACAAACCGAGGGAGGCATTCGACCAACAGATACAGGCCAGACGAGGTTCTCGAGAAATTCCTCCAACTTTTTTACAGCTTCATTATTGATCATACCGGTCTTTTGGAGAATCTCGCGGATGAGGTGTTTGATAATTCCTGGAGAGCAGGATTAATTGTTATCATTGAATGTGGAAGAAAACTTACCGAGGAACAGTGCATGCATTAAATCAAAGAGATTTGTTACTCCAGGTAGCCAGTTGACGAGGTTGTCCATAGCAGACCATCGAACTCCTCGTCGTCGACTGATTTCTTCTGCGATTTCAGGTGTCGCATCGCGGCTCCGGAAGGCGTACTTGAGATATCGCCACGGATCTCTCTCGTTCAGTTCTATAACACTTTCAGTAAGGGCCTGATCGGGTGCACTAGAATCATGTTAGAATTGCCTCAGATTCTAAGAATAGAATCGGCCGAGCTGGAGGCCCCCGATCACCCGCGCCGCAATAGGGCTATGTATATAGTGTCACTTCACCGGCATGGGGAAAGGGCAAAATTCGCATTTCATGCAGGATCGCGGCGCGAATGTCGCCCGAGTACCATTGCAGCATTGATCAATGATGGGGATTGCGATCCGACTTGCGGCATCGACTTCCTCCGGCAATCATCCGGCTGCTGGGCCTGATTCAATAGAATGTATAGCCCATTCTATAATTATCTTTAAGCAAATGCCTCGTCGGCAGTGTAATTGCCCCATGTAGCTTTATCTCCATTCCTTTTTCCTCTCCTCTCGTTCTAAAAGTCCTAGGTTCTTGCCCCATTTGTGCACGCCTGTATACTCATCGCAACGACTACGCACTGCGAAAACTTCGCCGCAGAATGGCACGGGACAGATGTTACAGCGGAAGCCCAGAGCTTTGCCTTTTAGTTGATTTTCAGAAAGATTTCTCCAGCTTCCAAGCCGAATTTGGGTCAATAGTCATTCAACGGATCTTTCAACCATGCCTCAGCTGATAATTTCGCAGTTGTTCCGCAGAGACACGCAGTTCTCGCAGCAAATTCCTGGCTGCGCTGCAATTGTATTCGACCTGCGGCTGCGTAATGCCTCGAGAATGAGCTGAACATAAATAGGCCACTGACCCCGTCTTTCTAACCTGCAATCCTTCGCTCACCTGAAATTCACTGTGGTATGGTCGATCTGGGTCTCTTTTATGCTCGGGGCTTCTAGAAGTCGTCAAATTATCAATCCTGTTTCCTGACCGTCAATTCTCCGCTCTCAGCATACCTTGGGTGTCTTCTGAACTGCTGGCTTATTGGCGGTCATCAATAACACTTCCCTGCATCATTGTTCCTCCTCCAACATCTTTTTCCTGGTTCTGATTGATCTTGAACTTCATCGAACACTGCCTTCTTGCTTGGATATACCTTGCAATCCTCTATCTCGACTTTAATTACAGAATAAATTCACTTGATCATATTAACGAGCTCCGCGTTTGCCGGAGCGAAGCGAGGATGAATCTTGTTGGATTCTAATGCAATTCCAGTGGGATGAGGGCCGAACCAGGCCCGCTCCTCGTAACTAGCAGAAGTGAGTGAATGATCAAGATACAACCAATCTTGGTGCCCGCAGCAGAAAAACTCACTGAAGGCGCTGCAACGACACCCGGTTGACAGTGTGGGCTGGATGCCGCCCCAACGGCCTGACACTCCGCCCTTATTGACCAGTAAATGCCCGGCTGCCTGCCCCCCCGGATAACGTGCCGCAACCACCATGATGCGAATCGGATCGCGGCCCCGGACACACAATGCTTAGTAATTGCGGCAGGAGGGCGTCTAACAGTCAGTTCAGCAGTCGATTTATTCAAACCTCTCATGTGTCGGAACTGGTGAACTCATGCTTTCAGCCAACTGAGGGCAGTCAACATAGAATGAGTGAATAAACGGGATTTTGTCATCATCCAAGTGGAATATGTGTGGCCCGTCAACCACACTGTCGAATGTTCAATGCTCCGATTTCACTGCTCATTCTTGGCTCTATTTTGGCCAATCGAACGGAAACTACTGCCACGGTACCGCCGGGACCCCAAGCGGTAAAGGAAAATTCCAGACGCGTATCTATGGTTTTCAATACAGTCCATGGATCTACTGGGTGCTGCCCACACCCGTGCCATTGCCGTGATTTTTCCGCCGCGGGCGCCGAAATTGGTTGTATCTTGATCATTATTGCCAGAGGATGCCGATACCGTAAGTCGTGGACCGGTAACCGATCTGTCTACTAGAAGGGCAAGCCTGTCGGTAGACAGACCGGTCCATCTGAGTTTAAATTTGTAGGACCAGCGAGCTCCACCATCGATCAATGCTGCGATGGTACTCGGGCGACATTCGCGCCGCGATCCCGCATGAAATACCGCGCCGGTGATGAAGTGACACACTCTATTAGTTCATATATAGCCTTATTGCAGCATGGGTGTTCGGGGGCCTCCAGCCCGGATCTTACCCGGTCGATTCTATTCTTGGAATCTAAGGCAATTCTAACGCGATTCTAGTGCACACGATCAGGCCCTAAGATAAATTGAGCTGAAGAAAAAATCTTACTGGAGGAATCATAAGCGTCACGGTCTACTAGCGCATAGAAAGGTTCATCACAGTGGTCGCACATAAACCATTTGGAGGTGACGGCAAGAAGCCCACACGTCTTTCGGCTTGCAATGAGATCGGATACGTCGGATCCAAGTTGAACATGGAAGAGTTCGCGTTCCGCTTTGCCATGGACTTTGAAGTGAACACCTAGAGTACAATGAGGACGGCCACAATGTTTAGAAAAATACTAACCGTTGTATAGTTTGTTGAGGTGCTTCACACAAATATCCATCACATTATTCCACTGCTCCTGTGTCGGCTCACGAGGACCGGGGAACATGACGAGCAGCATGGTCTCTTCGCGAAGATATTGAATGCCGCGGGGGTTATTACAGATCGTTGCGTACATCGCACCAGTCGAATGGGTCCCACCCTTGACAGATTGAAACCTACAGACTATTAACTGCGTCCGAGTATGATACACAAAAATGAACTTACCAGTCGATGTTCATTTGCAGAATCAGGCCGTTAGGCATCGCGACAAATTGCTGGTTGATCTCGTGGACGTCCACATCTTGGATCTCCCATTTTCCGTTCCGCCGCCGTTGTAATCCAGCCTGGACGGCTCTCCATCCCCAGCCGTCCGTGATATTCGTCATGGGTTTGTCGAGGTCAGGGAACGCGTCATACCCCTTCAACGCGCTGGGTTCCCGAGGTCCAGGAGCATCGTCCGGGCTGCGCCACTCCTGCCATTGATCGACCTTCCCAGGCTGAAGACACATTCGCTGCAGGGCTTTCTCTGGTGCCACGAATGGAAGCATGAGAGTCGGTGTTCGTTTATCACCGTCTACAAGCCGCTTGATGGTGTAAAGCTTCCCAGAGCACTCGGGCTCAGTACAATCCGGTGATTCCAATTGCGAGAGCTCTCGCAGGCTGTGCGGCTTCCAGCAGCCATTACATAGACAGTAGTAGGTGATGAGGTTGGCGGTACAGACACCAAGCCACTTTTCGACAGTGGGTAGAGTTAAAGCGAAATTTGAGAGCCCCTCCATGGCTACATCAGAGGCTTCAAATGCGATTTTGTAGCCATTGAGCATGAGCTTGACAGTTTCGCGGGTCATGCCGCCAAAGGCGGCGCCAAGGAATACTCGGATGTATGCATTCCGAATAGCGGGGTGGTCGTCAAAAGCAGAGGGTATGGATTCTTCTTCTTCATCTGTGATCTGCGCATGCCGTGCTTCATCAAGTAGAGACGCTCGCGAGCAGAAGAGGGGATCAGAAGCGATGTCGTCGACATCAACATCCAAGTTCTCGTCCGGCGGAGGGTCATCGTCCGAAGCTTCGCTTCGGCCATCAAGCAAAGCGAGATCGGAGTCCTCTTCGTCAGATGAGAACTGAAATGCAGCATAAGGTGGTCCAGAATCCTCAGCCAGCCGGAGGATCGGCCACGCTTGCAGGATGGGGCCGGGGTCACAGTTGTCACATTCTCGGTGCGCCATTTTGGACCCAGTGCCGTTCCTTGGATCACTATCGTCTCTGGAGCTTGTAGTTAGGGACAATAAATTCTGAACTTACAGCTCTTTGGGGAACTTAGGGCGCGGCCCGTTTTTTTTTTTTTTTTTTTAAAAAGTTTTCACAACATCCCTGATTGTGAGCTCAATTCTCAACTGTTTTGCATGAAAGTAGCCTCATTCGATTCGGACGGAGAATTCGGAGGGCACTTCGTGGCCCGATTTTTTCTACCCACCTCAAGATCATTTGGTGGCTCAGATTTGGGTGTTTTGGGCTGTACGAGAGCAGACTGGGTCTTGAATATAACCGACTTCCCGGTACCGCCTGGGCCAGTACACAGCAATGTCATCGGTTCGTCGAATCGCTGGTTATGGAGCTCCATTCCAATTTTGTCAGCCACTAGAAGAAAGGCTCAGGTTTGCTCATCATTCAATGTGTGTTTGACAATCAATGCGAGACAGAGTTTCTGATAATCGAGTAGAGAAGCCCATGGAGATCTGGAACTCGTGACAGGCTGTCTTTGAAAGCGAGCAGAGATCGCTTTCGCATGTTTCAGCTCCCCCGCTAGCGTTGTGGACAGCGCTTGAGGAATTCGTTCTGACGGTGGACGATTTTGAGTTCCATTTCTATTATTTTCTGCGGCTTTGATGCGACCTTTGATCAACAGGTCTTTCTCTTGAGCAGGGCTTTACTTGCCATGTCTGCGGCGACTTTATCATCATCGTTTCCGAATCTCGTCATCTGGAAAAGATTTCCAGGCAAAACTTCTCCCGTTGAAGAGTAAAAACCGGTATTTGCGGCCTGGGCCAATATCTGCTGGGCATCGCGCATCGCTTTTGTGTTTTTGCTAGGAATGTCCCCGGCATCGAACTCGTTGGGGTCAATAGCAACTTGCATTGCGTTTTCCCAAACAGGATCAAACTCATCCTCTCCTTCTTCAGGTTCAGGCCAAATATTCTGAACAGGTTGCATATTGCAGAATCTGTCCTGGGACACAGCATCACACGCTAGCTAACCGGCTGAGCGGAGGCAATACCGATCATATCACTCAAATTAATTGGTTTTCCAGACAATGCGGGCCATTCGGACCTCGGTTCCTGAAATGCCACCGTACGGTTCCTTCCGGAGTACACTAAGCAGACTTCTTGTGTCTCACCCTGAGGTCCTAAAAATGCAAGCGTAGTTTCACAAGGGAAACCCCAATTGGCTAGCTCATTGCCTTGAAGCAACCAATCGCATGCCCAGTTTCGATCGGATCACCTTGGGAGTAGGCGCGTTGGAACCACACTGAAAATCCGCAGGGGACCAAATACCGGCTTTTTTGATGCAATTATGTAATGGAATTTCTTCGGAAAAATCATGGTCTCCCGGACTACAAAATCGGAGAACGAGTCAAGCTCAACACAGAGAATAGAGGTGGTCAATACATCCGCTCAGGCGAAGGACGATGCGCTAAGTTCATGCCTCGTTTTGACGGTCCCTACACCATTATCGCTATTCATGAAGAATGTTCTACAGTGACACTAGATATAGGCTCTCAACCAAATGTCTTCCCCGTTTTTCACACCTCCGACTGACCCCATAATTCCAGATCTCTAAGCTGCGGAATCAAACCATATTTTGGACTTTTGGCCAATCCCGTAAAGGTTGAACAGCCTTCGGAGCTTTGAATCTTCGCGATGAACTGCGCCAGAATCCATCTAGCCAAAGGTGTGCAGTCGCTCCCACTGACCCCGCAAGTCCAGATCTCAAAGGTGTGGAATCAAACCCGGATTAGGACCTTTGAGGAAGAGAAGCAGATCCCGTGAAGCAACAGCCTTCGGAGCTTCACGCTGCACCCACGTAAATAGTTTTCACATAAAAAGCCAAGCTCCTGAATTCTTTTTCGTGCTTCCTTCCTTCACCCCTACCTGTCTGCTAATTCCTTCCCTATGTAACACTGATCTCTTGGGTTGTTCTATCCACTCTCAAACATAATTAAAGGGAACTGTACTCGTCATCAACCTCAAGAGATGGCACAGCAAATTTAAACTCTGGCTATGCTTCCCGAGATACGGGCTGTCCAGTATTGTTCGTTCTGATTTGACCCCGACTCCCGAATACTCAAGCTGGATTTTCAAGCCTGCTATGGATCGCCTGACGCCCATTGTTGCTTGATATCCTTACAGCATCCGCGCTGGTACTTTTGCGCCACTCATTGCATTAATTTATCACTGCCTGCTGAGAGGCCGCCCTTTCTTTCAGTATCATCGCACCCCAGACCGTTTCTCGCCGATACCCCCTTCCCACGAGACCATTCCATTCCCTGAAGCTTTTGTTACGGACTGGCCTTGGATCCGTGGTGACTCAAAATTTACGAGCTTCAACACGGGACGGTGAAATGTTATGACCTGCTGCTTTCTGGCCGGTGCCCGATATATACGACTACTCGAAGATGTTTCTCATTCACTTTGGGGCCACCTTTCCTGAGAACACGGGCCCTGGAATGCGTCGGTCTTGAACGTCCTCGGACCGCTCTGCGCACCATTCTCTTTTTGGTGAACCTTCAATGCCCGACATCGTCAACACTCAGCCAGAAGCTCTCGGCAACATAACAGGTACGCACGTCATCCTTACTGTTCACTCGTGATCGCATTAAGTCCACAGTTCGTTATTGCTTGCGACTATTTTCTGGGCCCTGGCGTACCATTTGGGCTAAGTGTTTGAAGGGTGCCATACGACACTTGGACTCACTGTCTCCGCAAAAATCCAGTGATTATAGCAAATTCTGTCTTGGGAGTACAGAATACTGTCAAACAGGGTAGGGACAAGGCAGGTAGGAAATATCGGTACTTCTGGCTCTATCACATTGCTTCTTACATGTCGAAGTACCTCGTATCAAGAAATAAGCTCGTTCCGACAAGAACTGAACCAACTAGCACCAATTTACGCCAACACAAGCCTCAAATGCCAGGAGATACAAAATATAATTTTTTTTGAAAATCCCTCTCTATCACTAATTCCATATAAATTAGTACAAATTATCTAGCTATGTTTCAGCTGAATCTGTGCAGAACTCATTGAGATATGGGCAAATCGGTCGAGAGAAGCAAAAAATGCCCAAACCGGCAATTTTTCGATCCGCGCCTTTGGTACTGCAATTAGCTGTAATTCAAGAATGACTAATTTCAGGCTTTTCTGTTGCTAGAATCAAGCCATTGCTCATTTATGCGAGCATCTGAATGGGCTCTGCCAGGGTCCACCAAAAAAACATTGAAACTCCAACACCTTGGGTAGCAGTGAATTTATTGTCGGAGTTGCAAACAAGCATCAACTGAGTTCATTGAAGAATGACAACTTCACCATTTTTCTGGAGCTAGAATCAGGCCAAAGCTTGTTTCTAGGACTACCCAAATAAATTCTACAAGGAATCACCAAAAGATCACTGAAACTCCTACTGCTTGGGCAGTGGTGAATTTATTTTAGGAGCATGTAAATGAGCTTGATGTGAATCCATCACAAATCAATTGGAGACTTGTGGTAGTTTAGATGGAGCCAATAGCAGAAAGAGGATGGAGATGTGACCAGTCATTCAAAACCGAGCCCAAGAAAAGAAAGGGAGAAGAGCAAAAAAGCCAAGAAAAGCGAGGCAAAAGTAAAATGCCTCCAGTGAGAATCGAGCCCTCGAGGGGTGAGAAAGTCAGAAACCATTAGATTTGAATCTAATGTATCTTGGGACACAGCCACTATTTACCCGTTGCACAGCCCCTATTTTCATTGCATCGAAAAACGCGGACAAGTAAAATCGAGGCGCGGAAAACCTCATTGCGAAGATATTAATAGAACAATTACATAAGTACTCGTAAAGGCGCCGCAGGCCAAGGACCTTACATGGTCGTTGGAGCTGGATGAGAACACCAATCTTTTGTGGGTGTAAAGCGGGGTCAAGTTGGTTATTTCACAGTACTGACTAGCTATACCAGAGAGTGGCTAATAAATAAGTACCTGAAATGAATTGTACAGCTATGAGTCACAAGTAACTAAGTAACACATGTGCAAGAATCAGATGGATGAGATGGTTGCACAGTGATCAGAGTGATGCCATGTGTGTGTGTGGGGGTAACCATGTACGTTGCACTAAATCATAATGGCAACAAAGGGGCAGCAGAACGGTGGAGGTGATAAAGTTAAAAATAGATATACATGCATGAACAGAGCGGATCAAACTCCAACACAATCGCGACATGCTAATCGACCGGATTCTCAAGCGCTTCGCTGCGAACGAGGCCCTCAAAGAAGACAAGCGGTGTGTCGATTTGTGGACTCGTCGACGTCGACGTGCAGCTGGATCTGCGGAGACGGAACAAAAGCAGCCCGAGGACACACTCGTGGATGTCCAAAACATCGCCAGCGGGTCCGGATCCTCTTCCTCCGATGTTGATATGGCTCCACCCCCACCCCTGCCCAATGCATCATACCCATTCCCGGATTCGTGGACACCTCCACAGCCTCTAATTCACTACGATCACCCCATCGACCACCCGCCTCCCTTCACCCCTCAATTCTATGGAAACCCGCCCCCATTTCAGCCTCAGTTTCAACCTGTTCTATGATAGGATCCGTCGCGATTTCATTGCTAGGTTTACACGTGCTTACGCTCTCAAACGCTCTTTACGTTCTTTACGCTCTTTCACAAGATTCCTGCTACGACTCCCTCGATGCGATACATCCCTCCGAGCTATATATTCTTTATAATCTTCTCTATTCTTATACTTAGTTTAGCGTTCCGAGTCGTCGTTGTAGCAATCTTCGCTGTGTAATGCAAAAATGAGCGAGTACTTGGCCTGTCGGACATTCAATTCTGCCGTGACGCAGTGACTTACGAAATTTTTTGGCCGTGTGACGCGTGACCATACGAGTTGAACGAAATACGACAGTATTCGCAGGCTCTAGCGCTCCGCGATGCTACTGGTGTCGCCGAGGGCCACACTAAGATCCAAGAGCATTATAGTGTACATCCTCTGGATTATTTTTATTATTCAGCCAGACCGTATATTGGGCCACTCTTTGCAGTCCTTGATGAACACGGTTTCATGAAATACTGCTGAGCCCCAGCAGTAAATGCTTGAAGCCCTGGAAGCTGGACGCCTGGGTGAATTTCCGGCCAGGAATTCACAATATGTCAATGGAGATTTCGACGACATGCCGGAATTGGTAGATAACTTTGAAGGAAGAGTTGGGCAACAATTGGTTATTTACTCAGTTGTGTCGAATGAAGAACTGTTCAAGTTTTTTCGGTCGAAGAACAAAATAGTCGCGAGCGACTGCCATCAATCGATGATTCAGAGCTTTGTAAGCATAAGACGTCAATGTTCATCGTGGATGGGAGGGAGCACGAATTTGAACACCATTGAAGGAGATTATAGTAAGTAAGTAAGGTAGAAGGTTGCTACAGACAAACCTCTCTCCAATGCATTTTGCTTTTCCGTTGCGCGTCGTGGTGGGCAACAGCGCCAAAGCACATAAGAAGTCAGGGTTGTCGAAGAACAAAATGATAATGACGATATCATTCATGTTTAGGGTTTGAGTGAGAACTTTTGCCTGAAGGGCGGGCCTGACGTCGCTGACGACAGCAAAGACGCATGCACCTTAGAAAGGGATAGAGGGTGCCTAATGAGATTGAATAGAATGGAATTCCGCCTTTCCCCACCCTCGAGCCTGCTATCCGGATTATACAGCAAGCGATGGAGTGTGGAGGGCTTGTTCAAACCTCCTCCCGCATTCCACTCCGTCCTCCGCCGTTTCCTCCTCCCCCACGGTGTCCCCGCGCACGTTGGCATCGCGGGCAACGAGGCCGTCGACAAATAGGCAGCGAAGGAGGATGTAAAAACATGGGCGAGGTTAGTCAAGCCGCAAGCGATGACGAGCACAACTATAAATCTGGTTAGGGGTTTGGGTTGGTTAAGGGTTAGGGTGGCTAGGGATTAGGGCTAGGGATTAGGGCCCAGGAACATTTTTTTTGTAGGTTAGAAGGTTAGGAGGTTAGAGGTTTGGGTTTTCTGGTTAGCAGGTTAGGCTAGCCAATTATTGGCCAGAGGAGTTTTCAGTTGTATGTGTTTCAAAATACATGTCACTTTGCCTTGAACTTGGCATTGGATGCACATTTATATCGGCTATTAGGGTATCACCAAATTGCAGTGAGGCAGTGATTCCAGTGGTGGAACACTCGCAACTACTCAAATAGGTACCACCACAGCAGCCATGCGTCAACTGCAGCAGCAAGGCTCACAAACGAGTTTCGGAAACCGTACATACGAGTCCTCGGCGGCTGTCTTGCTCAGCATGATTGTCTGCCACCCTGACGACTATATATAGGTCGCTATAATATACGTGAAACCAATTCTACTTCTCCCATGCGCTTATATTTGGCTGATCCTTCTCCCAAGTACATTTTGCGCCCTTAAGCTAATCTACGCCATGACATCCGGCAATTCTTTTGCAATGTACACACGGAACTGTGCAGCCTATGGCCAGTCCTCAGGTACTGGCCCTCGCCAAGGAGGCAGATGACGAGTCCGAGTCCTCACCCCAGCTAGACTCTGAGTCCTCATCCTCCGAGCTACTGGCGCTCAGCAGGGACGCTGACGACGCGTCCTCCACTTCCTCATCCCAGCTAGCAACGCTTTTCACGAACGATACGCCGGATTCTGACTCCGAGTCCTCATCCCCCAAGGTCCCAGCGCTTGTCAAAGACACGGACGACCCGTCCGACCTGTCCGACACGGACGACCCGTCCGACCTGTCCGACACGTCCTCCGACAACTCGCCCTCGTCCACCCCGTGCACCGCCGCATCGGACGCAAGTGAGGTGGTCCTCAGTTGGGTTCCGTGTGGCAGAAGTGAACTCAGCGAGGACAGTAACGACTCGGGGTAGATGGAGCGCGTCTGAGTGTTGATGCTGCAGCAAAAAAGTAAAAAGTGAACGAAGACCTATGACAGAAAACGCACCGGATGTCCTGACTGTCGCGAAGACGCCAGTAGCTGATATACCGCCTCGCCATCTCAGGCGCCTTGAGCTCGCCCGTCAGTGGGCCGCCGAATCGCCGCCAGTTCACATCACTGCACTCCCTTGCGATCGTCGCCGCCATATTAGTCACATCCGGCACCTCCCGCCTTACGCGATTCAGCGGTGATTCTACGGGGAGGGTCGGAAGGCCCCTCCCCTCCAGTAAGATTTTCATGCAGGCGGGTTGAGGGAGATCGCTAGGGGAATATACCGGGAAGGTCGGTGGTCCAAAGGGAAATAGTTGCGCAGGGGAGGGCCACTGGGGTGTAATCCGAGACGCAGGGGCGACGGCGTCAATGGGGCATGCAGCGCAGTGCTCCATATTCATGTTATGTGGAGCCTGCTGCAACTCGTCCCATGGCGGCAAATCAAATATGCGAGGCAGATTATTCCACAACGCCAACCTCCCTCGTAATCCTCCCCGTCTTCCGCGCTGCTTTGCTGGTCTTCGCTGTCCTCGACCTCAGATTCCTCTTTCTTCGACTTAGTCGTCGCCTCTTTTTGTGTGCCCACTGTCGCTGTCACTGGCGCTGAATGAGACGGGGGCCATAGGGGTGAAGTGGGAGGGACGAGGGACCCAAAGCAAGGAAAGTTGGTGAGCCACGAAGTGGGGGGAGAAAGAAGAGTTGTTGACGTGACAAGGGGGCGTCGTCGACACCGCTAGAATGAATATATAAATGAATATATGGGATATGAGGGCGGCCTACGGCCGCTATAAGGAGAGAGGGAAGAGAGGATGATAAAAGGAAGAGGGTTTGCGGGGGAGGGGGCCGCTCCGCGGCCGGCTCGCTGAAACGTCTACTCACCGTGAGAGGTGGGGAACGAGCGAGGCGTGATGAAAGCGGCGGATGGCCCCGACTCCGGTACACAAGGATGAGACGGGCCCTGATGAATGAGGCGACCCGAAACAACCAAGCGTGAGCAACAGGATGTGGGTGGGTGGGACTCGAAAAAAGGGAGGTGTGAGGGAGAGGATGGAGCGAACACGCGTGAGGTGAAAGAGGACGCGAGTGGAACGCATCAAGAAGAATGCGATCACGTGTATGTATTCAAAATTATCTAAGCTCGCTCCTCGCTGCCCTTGTCTTCCACTCAGGGAGGCTCGTTCCTCGCCTCTCCTGAGCTCGCATCCAACATCAGGAAAATGCTCCCCTGGCAATTTGGCCGGTTTGCCACAAATTCTCCCCAACATGGACTTGTTTGGACCGAATTACTCTGATTGCCTCGATTGCCTCGCTTTGGATCCCCCCATTAAATTACCTCCAGCTTGGAGGCAAATTACCTTGCATTACCTTCCATTTGCCATTGGTTTCCAGGCAGTTTCTGGCTGGGTAGGCTCGACAGCACATACTGAAAACATGGGGAGATACTTGAATTAAACAATCAACTAGGGTACAGCATAATCTAAGATGACAAATACACCCGTCTGACCATCTCCGAGCCAGTCTACACATGATGACAAGGATAGACAGCAGTCCTATCACAGAAGAATAGAAAGATAACCGGACATACCTGATAGATCCCACAGCGAGTGGTAAATTTGTTCCTGCACTACGGCAAAAAAAAAGCAACAGTAAGAATTAAGAATTATGAAAGAATATCTGAGAACGACATACTAAGGATTACGGTAAACAGTGAAAATTGACGGTCATTGCGGGTTGAAATCCGCCGTGGGCTGTGTGGAGATGAGACTGGTGGGAAAAATCAGGAACTGCGGCACGTACCTTGGTCATAACATGTATGTCATCACGGGCCATGACATCTGTGCGGAACAGCTAGAATTGTAGAAGTCAGTCGAGGTTTAGGTTGGAGAGGTAAAGACGGATACATTGGCAGGATCTGGGACGGGGTGCATCCAATCTGCAACTGACTAGAAAATAATGGAGTGTCCTAGATCAATGTTGGAGCGATCTACGTACCGAGATTTGCCGTGGGCATGAGGGAAGCAACTGCCATCAAGAGAAGTATCGCAGCAAGTCGAAAGAAGGTGCTGTAAGCTGAAAAGGAAGTGGGGTCAGTGAGCGAAGAGAAAAGATAGAATGACAACATACATAGGTACTCACAGTGAAGGCAGGCCTCTGAAATTAACCTATCCAGCAGTGAGCGGGTATTCTCATGTTTATGGGAAGGAGCTGACCTGTTTCCCATGCGCGTTGCAGGCGGTAAGAGTCTGCATGCAGACACATCCGATGCAGCCTCGTGCAAATGCTATGTGCATGCAGGTACTGACCTGAGCACAACTCATGAGCACAGGGAAGACTGGGCGGAAGACGGGGCCAGATAGTGCCCAGTGCAATGCGGTACAGGGAACTTCACCCGCCCCGACAATGTTTTCTGCTCGCCGTCTCTCGTCGACGCCTATATCTCCTGTGATACCGATCCTAGCCTCATGCCGCCAAAAACCGACCATTACCCCGTTATCCAAGTTCTCGACATCGAACACGTCGTAGTCAAGCACGTCCCGACCCCCCTCTACCGCATCGCGGATTGGTCAGAGTATCGAAGCGAGCTCTCCAAAGCCCTCGCAGGCTTGGAGCGGCTACTACTCATACGTCACCCACGCCGAACGTTACAATATAAGGACGACTGAAAAAGACCTAAAACCAGCAGTATCACGTCGTGGCGCCAGCGCTTCAGGGAACTCACGTCGGCCGTCGTCGACGGGCACGGCAGCCGAGGGCCTCCTCAGCACCACAACAAACGATGTATCGGAAAGGCAGGCCATCACGACAACAAGCGGCACCCTGACGGTCCCGAAGGTTTTCGTTCACCGGATTCGCCTACACCAAAGAAGTTGCCAGAAGAAGAGGCGGTCGAGGCGGCAGCAACGGCGAAAGAGAGGGCAGAAAAAAAGGCCCAGTCCCGGAAGAACGCTATAAAGCTTGTTATCGCTGCTATTGTCACAGGTGTCCTCGGATATTTCATGACGAAGAACATGGAGAGCTTCTCCTTGAACTCGGGAATCCCCGAGATGATCTTATACGGGATCATGGAGCCCGTCATCGGATATCTCGTGGAGCACCTGACGGCTGTGACGCAGGGGAAGGCCGGCAAAATCGATCTTGCCATTGCTACTCCTCTCGGCTCTTCCATCCAGATTTTGCTTGGCCTCATTCCACTGGCGGTCTTCTTTTCGATGCTCCTGCACGCCATTCACTCGCCGATTCCCATGCTGTTCTTACCATACGATCCAATCCTCAACGCAATCTTATGGATCAGTTCCGTTCTGGTCTGGACTGTTTCCTCAGACAACCGATTCGGTAAGGGACACCCTGAATCATATTTTGCAACATGAGAATGGCCGGAAGGCAGTTTACTTGTCCTCTTCTACATTGTCTTTGGCGCGGGGATGTATGCTGTCCCAGTCAAAGAGAAGTGGTATCAAGGCTGGTAATTTGTCACCTTCGAGCAGTTGAGTCGGAGAAGGCGGATAAATCTAGACTTACATAGTAGTAGTTGTTCCAACAATGTGTGTCTGAAATCACACTAATGCCAGGACGATGTCACAGACAATGCCTCAATCCACTGCTCGGTAAGATGAACAGGGAGTGAAGGATGTGGTATGAACATCGTGAAAATGAATGAATAAAAGGCTGGAGACTACAGTCAAGAGCATACACTACTTATACTACTTGGAACGAACCGTGAGAACGACTACACTTTTGTTATGCTGTACAATAGCTATGCTCAGTCTAGGAGACTGTTTCTAGCTACAATGTTGAACATTGTCCTCCTGACAGTTGTTATCAACGTTGTCCTGTCGCCTGACATGGCAGTGTCTCTGACAGATCTCTGATCGTCAGGCATACTGCTTCTATTGTTCTCCCATAAATATCCATCCAGGTTCCCAGGATCAATCAGCATCTTGATATCTGCCGCAACACTGATCTCGTGGCCCATCTATCAAGTGGTGATACAAGGAGTGGCAGATGATAGCGCTTAGATAAGGCATTGGAGCGATAAGATTTGCATCGAACCGTGACAGACGATGCTGGTGTCCACCTGTGTCACTAACCATTTGTCTCATGTCACGGCATTAGCAAGGGAAATTGCACCGTAAGTCCATGGCTCTAGCCATCCACCGCTAGCACCGTTCCCAATAGCCTTCTCCTCTTCCCCTTTTGGGGAGCAGGCGGCGCATGTCCTCGCCCCTCTCTGGTTGATGGGTCGGCCGGGGTGCCGCCGTGGGTCCATTTGATGGATGCGACGGTTAGCGATCTAAACATCTTGACGCTTGCTTGATGCCGCAATCAATGACGATCAGATGTCCTCGACGTCATTGGCGACGATGCCAACCACAATGCCGGATACATTTTACAGGGTAAGGAAGCGAAATACGGTCAAACAGAGACATAACACACCTTTTCATTCAATTCTGGGCCGCATCTATTTTGATCCCGGTGCAGCTCGAGCTCATGACCTCTGCACTATGCCATAGGAATGGGATAGGCAAGGTTCAAGCTTGAATATCGTGCAGCGGCGTGCTAGACTATGTCCGAGGACTAAGCTTGAAGAGCCTCCTGTGTGTGAGATGGTGGGAATGGCCGGTCCAGCCACTGATTGACGTGATCGACGCCCCCAACTTGGAATGATCCCCCTGAAAATTCGATGATTTTGCGAATTGCGGATGCGTAGGGGAGCTAACTCTGCATCAATCTTCTAGATAGCAAACCTTGTGTACACAAGTATTTTTACGAAGAGAAATTAGAACTTGATCATTTTTTCTGGTCGAGATTTCACTCAATTGCTACCTGCAGCAGAAATAATGATTCCCTTTCCATCGTAGCCATATTTTATTGAACTTTCTTGGAGTAAGAGTGTATTCTATTCACAGGAACCCTAAAAAAAATGAATTGGGGGTGGAACAAAGTGTGTTGAGATTTTGCATCAAAACAGTATTTTGGTCACTGTGCAATCATTTCAAGCCGGATTTTGACGGGTTCTTGCTGGGAGGATAGCCAGCGAAATTCCGGTTCAGACTGTCCCTTCAGATTTATTTTGACGGCCCTGGTGCTTTTGAAAAGGAGTGCAGGGCTCTCCATGTCAATCCAAACAAATACAGGGACGTCCAACCAGTGTTTTAAAATATGTATTGTAATTGACCTCAGCACCGTCCACGGTGTATTGTAGTGTGTTTTTTGAATGAACGTGTCCCCAGTGCCGGATCACGTGTTTCAAAATGTGAACCTTTGTTTATTGGCTAGGGAGCCCAAGTTTGTTTGAGTCCGACAGCTATCTCAATATACAGAAATCTTTGTGAGGCGCAGGGCAAGTTATTTCGAAGGAGTGCGGCCCAGAAAATAGCCCTGTACCATTGCTGCAATTGAAATCAGCGCAGTCTGCCCCCAGGTTTTATTGAGACAAGCTTTAGGACCCTTGCCTCTACATTCTGCCTTGAGCAGCTGTTGTTGTGCTCGGTTTCAGGGTGGAGTTCTGGTTGCTCGCGACTCTCACCCATGTAAAATCCTATCCTCTCACCCGTCAGCACCATCGAGTGATGCGAAAAACAAGCCTGATGATCATATGCGGCTTTTTTAGATTCGAAGTGGTGCAACTGGAATTCCTTCAGCATGCTAACCGTAAAGGCTGTGTGAGGCTCCTTGGTCGTTGCAGGGAACAGGCCGGCCCGCATCAACTGCCGAATCTTGTTTGGTGGCTGTTCTCTGCAGCCACAGAACACCAGTCTCGTAGGATGAACACCGTTCCCGTCAACCGCAGTGAGCTCATGGGGTTCATTTGAATGGGACCGACTCCGCACTCTTCGAAAGCACAGAGGTGCTAGACACTCTCCCAGTCAGAGTGGTGAATTTCGGTTATCAACCGACAGATGATCTGGTTTTAAACTCGGAATCAACCGGGGACTGAACAATTTGTAGATCCTCACAAATGATGACCTGGAGGGCGTATGTAACGGAGATATGCCTTTGTAAGGCCCCACGGGCATCTGATTATTTTTCCGTGCTTACATTTGGTTGATTATGCTGATTCTATGCCTATGCTGTGCCGCCACACATATGGATTTATGCTCTTATCAAACCCATGCACAGCCTCTGATTCGTAGTATATATACCTGAGCTGTCCATTTAGGTTAGAAAGCCTATTGATGAAATTTGTGACTATGAGAGAGGAAGGTACCTTTCCAGTAAGCTGCAACACGGCTTGCATCCTTCCACATTACGGAAAAACATCCAGGCGTCAAACGGCTCCCTATCCACTTGCCTGGACGACAGCACGGTCAAATGGCACGCAAAGATGGTTCTCAATCTGATGCTACCTTGCTGGTACGCTATTTGGCACGCACCGCCGATGGATAGCCCTGGTTATTCCCGTCATTTTCAGCAAAAAAGAGTCTATCTGGAGGCATTATTGACCCCGTTAGCATCCAATCAGTGCTTTGTATTTTCAACCGCGGGCCTGTATTGCACTGCCTTACATTTTCAAATGTGTGACACGATTTCTCCTGCCTTCAATTGATCGGCTTGAAGCAGAGGGTGTCAAAGTACTGCCTGGAAGTACAGAATCTGGAAATGCAGTTCTTCTTATGCATGACTTGATGACAATGAGGGAGATGCGACATGCTATCAAGCATGGACATCCCGAACGAGCAGAACGAATGTTGAAGTATTGGACACCTATGTTCTATGCTGGAGGCAGCTTTAATTATGCAAATGAGTCAATGGAGCTTCTTCACAACCTGAATCATGACTGGCCTGCTGAAACAGCTCAAATTCTTCGAGCTGGGATGTTCATAAACAATCAAGGCAAACGTACAACATTCAAAGAGACAGATATTCGGGTGGAACAATTCAAAAAATCCATCAAATCTCATGCACATGGATCTAATGCATGACCAGGCAAGGGTAAATTGGTCTAAAAGAAGGAAAATTCACCTTGTGTATCTGCTCAGGCAAGGCGAGCTGCGAGCCGGCCTGAGAGCCAGACAAGTGAGATCAGATTACATTAGATTAGGACGAGCACAGCCACCTGTCTAAGCTTGTCTCCGCTCACCGCAATCGACATTCTTAAGTCTTTTTACTCGTTTTCCTACTCGCAAAATCCCGCTGCAATATACAAGTGATAGGACCCTGTGTATCTAGGCCCCTCACCTTCCCACAAAGAGAGAAGCATGTCCATTGTGTTGCTGAAAACATCCTACGCACCAGTGTTTTAGTCCACCTTCGACATGTTTAGACCTCACATTCATATTGAGTATCTGAAATAGTGTTGCCGGGGTTAGGTTCCGCTTTTTCCAAATTTTCCGAACTCCGAACCTCAGGATGGGTCAGGCTATGTTCTTTAGTTTCTACAGTGAGTTTGGCCGCACCGCAGGCGTCGCAAGCGGACGAGATATTGGCCCGAGTAGCGGAGGACAGGTACGGTGAACGCAGAATAAGGGAAGGCGGGGTGTCGTCAATCTCGCGAAGACCACGGCTCGGGGCAGAGACGTCGCACCGACAAGGAGGCATATAAGGCCGCAGATGTGGGACAATGAAAAGCGTTCCAGGACCAGACCCACTACACCGGCTGTTCAGCCATCATCTCCGACTCTCATGTCTTCACACCTTCCTGAGGCGGATAAACATTTTCTTGAAACCATCGGGGAAGGAATGAAGGAGCTATCTGCACTCATTGCATTTGTTCTGAGGAGTGGAGGTACATACGTAGATTTGTCGGACCGAAAACCCTTAACTCGAAGCATTTAACCGAATACATAGATAGGCGGAAACTTACAAGCCGAGCTGGATCGCTGAGAGGAAAGTTGGTGGCCATCTTTGTCATCAGTCTGCCATACCTTCGAGCCAAACTCGAGCCAATCTTGAGGTCTTTGGGTGACAGATCACCAATGCGGGCAAACTTCTTTCCTCAATCGATGTCCTATTCCAGGGGGTTCTTCTACGCGAGCATAGGATGCATGCTGGTCACCCGTCTCAGGAATCCCGTATCCAATCCGCTTGGCCTGGATTTGTGAGTGAATTGCGAAAGAATTGTGGACGCTCATGGATTGATATCGTCGGTCCGCAGCCCCCGCTTGACCTAGTCTCGGTTACAGAACCGATATACAGATGACAATCAAGATGTATCTGTATATGGTCTGTTAGTAAACACAACCATCTTGTTGCCTGACCAATCAATTTTTTGCGGCCTTGTTCTGGGACGCCTTCTGGGGCTATAATTCTGAGCACATAGACGGGCTTCCAATAAAGTAAATCTGCTCTCACACCGAAGCTGAAAATCTTGAGTAGCTGTCTGCTGTTCACAGGCAGTAGAGTGCATGTATACAGTGCGGTCCCGGAATGAAATTGTCAAGGGTCAAAAATTCCGGAAGTTTTTTGAGACCACCTCTAGTCAAAAAATCACCATGCTTCATGTGTTGTCTTTGGTCTGGCCCATTTCAATGAGAAATGGGATCAAAACACCCTGTTGCATTATTTTTCGCCATCACTGTATGAGACTATTCCTGACCGTTTTAAAGGCTCAAAAACCTGCGATTTCACGTAATTTTCCATCATGACATATACGATGGTGGACTAGCACTATTCCGGCGCGGATATATTTCGTGGATCTTGGTAGGATTACGGTACTTGTTCTATCTTCGTAGGATCCGGAATAGGGATTGTAAAATCCATAGGATCCCGATGTGGGCATGTATTTTTCGTAGGATTACTATTATCAGACAGAATGGTCGTCGCAATGTAAAGTATTACAGAAATTTGACATATTGTGGATACTGCGCCGCCAATTCCTCTGGCTCCTTCTGAGCATACTCCCGAGGGGTGACCGCCGTCGTCTTGTCCCAGCTCGATGGCCCACCCAGCGAGTGGGTCCCCCGCTTTGCGCCGTTTAGGCTTGGGTGTTGGCGCGACTGCTGCCGAGGTCAACCTACGTTTGGCGTTCAACGGAGCCGAAGTTTTGAGTGCTGGCGATGGAGATTTGGCTCTACGGGAGCGGAGTTGTCGCTGATTTGCTGTAAGTGGACGAACGACACAGGATAATTTCACGCACCTGTCCACTTGTTTCTTCACGTAATTGCAATGCTTCACCCTCTTTTCCACCCTGTATACCTTCGTGCTCATCTTCCTGGACATCTTCTCGCTCCAGCTCTATGGTTCTTAGAGGTAATTTGCAGCACATGAAGGATTTAGGGCAATATCATCCAAAGAGTAACTCATCCTACATGCTTAATCACAACTACTGACTTTGCTCCTAGACTCATCTGCATCTACGGATTCAACTCCAGCACAACCTACACAAAAGCACCCAAAGCTCATTCATTCTCACATCTGAGACTTGACTGGAATTATTGATACAGTCTCATCCGCATAACTGCTATTGGCCCACAGTCTCCCAATTTCCTGAATAATTGTCTCCATGTATCCATGGATCTGTAGGTAGTAACCTGCGTGCTTTCCCAAGGTGTATGACTTGTATGTTGGATTAGTTGTGAAGTTCAATGGCTGTGAGATCTAATTCGACATCATGATAATTGCGGCAATTGAGTACAAATTGTGTATCCTATCCATCTTGCACATATTGGAGAGCCAATCTAGACAGATGATTTGATGAGAAAGAATGAAACTAGCAGGAGATTCAATACACACTCAATGATGTCAGGGTTATGACTGAAATCATAATGTTCTGTCAACGGTCTTAGATCGTACTCTCTTTTTGCATCCAGGGATATCCATTGTTGATCGCATATGTTAATTGGCAGTCCTGGAACAAACTTGAGGTTGCTGCTTCGCCTTTGTCCAACTTTTCGATGGCGAGGAAATGATCCCCGAGATGCAAAAGTGTCTCCACTCCTTCTAAGAATGTTATGAAGAGAATCAAACACCTGCAACCAGGCAGCAATATCATGGGCACGCCATAAGGGTGCTAGAATTTGATACTGAATGTGGTGCTCCCCATTTACATTCTCTGTCTCAGATTCATCACTGGACATCCAATCAATGCCTAGATGCTCCAACATGTCAATATGTCTGTGTAGCGGCTTGAACATATATGCTAGATAGCAGCGCTGGTGGAAGAGCTGGACATGTTTCAGTCACGGAAGCAAATTGGAGAGGAACACAAGAACCTGATATTTTCTGGCTTGGCGGCATG
The DNA here is from genome assembly GCA_029378375.1 of Mycena olivaceomarginata. Lineage (NCBI taxonomy): Eukaryota > Fungi > Basidiomycota > Agaricomycetes > Agaricales > Mycenaceae > Mycena > Mycena olivaceomarginata. The sequence continues at coordinate 45,506 of JARKIC010000651.1, read as the reverse complement.
AATGTATCTTGATTTGTAACTGCTCTGTTCTTGTCTTCAACGACAGTTTGTATCATCATATAATCGTTTCCAGATGAGTGCTGAAAGCATGTTGTAAAGCCTGAAACATTTCAACGGTGTTTGGAAGGCACAATTGACATATTGTGAAATCTACAAATACACGAGCAGCTGAATTATTCTGTGGTGGCAAAACTGTCGGAGACAGGTAAACCAGAAAATGTGGCAATGTGGCTCCGCTTAGGCACGTTTTAGACGAGTTCCGGCCGGCCATCGCGGATTCTGTTACGAAGATCGTCGCACTCCTGACCAACAACGAAGGGGTTGTCCGCAGTGCGGGGGCTGACGCTCTGGCACACAAAAGGAGGATGGCAGGGTCCCTGCAAGGCTGTACGAGCTCGCCGGACAGTGACATTAATCCATATCTGCATGAAAAAAAAGCTGGATTCACATAAGGTCGTCTGGATTAGGGCTCCAACCGTTCATTTACCGTTTGCATATTTCGACAAAAAAAACGGAAACGGTGCATAAACGATTTACAAACGGTTGCAAACGTTTATAAACACCAAGTATTAATATTATTGTTAAATCCCCCCCTTCCCCCCCTCCGCATCGATTCCATGTAATAAGTACAAATCACCGCTGTAACTTAAATAACCCCGCTCGTATCCACATCTTCGTGAGCATGGCTTGCATGATGGTGTCTTCGAGAGAAGGCGCTCGACCGACACACTTGTACCCGGGATCGCAACTCCGGATGGAATCGGCACCCGCAACCGGATTGTCCGCCAACAAATCTCTGAAGAATGGTAATGTGATGTCGACGCCATCGCGGCGGGTGTCAAGCGTCGTCGCTGCAATGGTTCCGGTGAGAACTTATCGAGCTTCCAACTCTAAGCCGGCCGCCAGTCGTGGTGTTAGAGGCGAAGTGAAAATTTCCTGACATCTGATTGCCGGCGGGCAGACGTACCGAAATAATTAAAAACCGCTCATTTGGCCTGACCCAATTAAAAACCGGTTTATAAACCAGTGTTTATAGACCGGTTTACAAACACCAATAAAAAACAGGGCCCTAAATGGGAAACTGAACATCGTTCTAATCAGTGTACGCTACAGGCTAATATTGAGTTCCTGCATCCGGGCGATCGTTGACAACAGGGTTTAGCCAGAATCCTCGGGTGCTGATCGATTACTTGCCTAATTTTCTAGGGCTAGATGATGATTATATTGTAAAAGCTATGCCGTCGCTTCGCTTCGGCAGTGTTCCTGATTCTCTCTCTTTATAAAATAACGGGTGTCTGTCCGAAGCCTTTTACGCTCCTTTTATGGACCTTTCAGCCCAAAACTGTGGGTGCTCGCACGCCACCAGAACTGCACGGCACCAAAACTCTGGATGCTCTCACGGCGGGCGCTAATGTTCTCTTCGCACCTTCGGCGTCACTCAACAGGCGCTAATCTTTGCCGCCCTTCATCCGTTGTCTCTCACGGCAGGCATTTTAATCACACGCCAGACACTACTTAATTGCCGCCCTTGAGCACCAGTAACTCAGTTGATGTGTTTATGAATCCGATGGCTTTTATTCATGACGGCGCTACTGCTTGCTTCGCAGATCCAAATGCCCGAGGGTCTTGTGCTTGAACCAGATTATGTGTACCAAAGCAAGTTCATTGAACAATGGCCAGAATGTTCAATTGAACATCCTGCTAATTCTGTTCAATTAAACATCATGTCACAGAATCCATTGTACATTGTATGAACATCTACAATAAACCATATCCTCAACTGCGTTCAATCTGAACCATGTTCAATAGCTGAACTTCAGCCACAGTATGCTTGATCAAGGGTGTGGATTGTGTTCAATGTGTCCATTCACGACAGATCAATATGTTGATTCTATTCAAACGGCAGCACATGTGGCGAGGTAACCTAGCCTTCATTTCTCCTGTCAAAATGAGTCATGTGTTGGGTAACAGAGGTAACTTCACTGGGAATATATTTGGGCTGGTTACCTCGGCTGGCTTACACAAAGGTAACCAGCAGGATAACCCAGCCCCTGGGTTACCCCAGCATATACCCTAAGTATATGGTATCCAGTCTCCCCTTTGCCTCCTAGCCTTTGAGTACACACCAATTTGTCAGTGAGTTCAAACATCCATGTGCCAGCAATGGCCTTCAAATCTGGTGTGAGCACCACGGTCTGGATACCTTCTCTGCCATGCTAAGCTACCCCTTCAATAGTCAATACCTCTTTTATTTTTATTTTTATGAAACTGGAATTGTCCGAACATTGATGTGGGAGATTGATGCCAATGATGGAGTTAATCCAGTGTTTCCCTCAGCACCAGATTGCCCCGGCCACATACACAGCCCTAGAAACAGACTGGATACCTTCTCTTGAATCATATGTGCCCACCTCAATAATCCACACCTCTTCAATATGTTTTGCACTCCCGGGATTGGCCAAACATTGATGTGGTAAACCCAGTGTTCCCGCCAGCAACAGATTGCCCCAGGCACATACACAGCCCTAGAGATAGTTTGGATACCTTCTATAGCATTATAGGTGACTGTTCCAAGAGTCTGAATGTTGTCATAAAATCTCTACCAAACCCTAATCTCTTCTGAACATCTTGGTCAGAAGATATTCTACCACCATTTGCCCCTCGTGCCTCTTTGATGCCTGAAGTGGTTCCTCCTCATACTCATAAAAATACCCCACTTTGCGTCGGATGGCTGTGATCCCTTTGAATTCCAGCTTGGCTTTTGCCCCGGCTTCAGAGGCTGCCTGCAGACATAATTGACCTTTCACATGCATGGTGATACCCAAAAGGCCGGAGGCCCGACGAGTTTTGCCATGCGCCAGCAATGGCCTTCAAGACTTCATATAATCATCAGGACAAGCAGCGAGGACAATCCAAGCTCCACCTAGCATAACACCGTGCTAGTTCTGTGAGAGGCTCCTCGTTCTATGACTCGGATGGCCCCGGCAAAGATATGTTCAGACTTGAGTAGGGGTTGATAGTGGTTCAACTTGAAGTGAAATGCATTGCAGAGAATAGTTAAGAGTAAATATGTAGCTTGTGAACTTGGAATCAACGGCCGAGATCCTGCTGTACTTTGTAAATTCAGAAACCTGTCTATGTGATCAGAAGGGCCAGTCATCCAAAGGAATAAGTACACCTGCATGATTATCCTCGATGAGCCTCAAAGGAGAAACCGTGATGACAGCCGAGGACTTTGGAAGCAAAAGTACAGGAAGTATCATTGCCAGAGTTTTGCCGGAGCCGGGACCAGGGCAGACGACCAGATCCTTACCGGCTTTGACCACAAGAATGGCTCAAAGCTGGAGGAGCCACGGCCTTTTGATGTCCTTCGGCGCGATGTCAAGGTGCAAGAAGACTTCAAGGACAGTGCGGCCCTTGGCAGCGTTCAACGACAGCATAAACGGCGCAGGCAGAGCTCGGAACTCATCCATGGCGAATTGCGACATCGGAATCCATTGCGTTGATGGGCAGCGCGTCACATAAGTCCAGCGGACCTGGGTAGTGAATGAAGGCGTGAGTATGACATCCAGGGCCTTAAAAGAGAGCTGCCCATCCAAGTTGCAAACAGAGTCATTCTATACTCTGAGCTGATTGGAGAAACTTTGTTGCGGCCTGGCCATGACAGAAGAAACATTTGTCTCTCACATGCCCTGTATGTTCCTGGTCTATCACACCATCTCATCTCCACCACCTATCTGTCTCGCATCCATGGATACTCTATCCTCATGGGCTCACTGCTGCGCAGGAGAACTATAAAGACACTGCCGATTGGAGGCATCTCGCATCCCCGAAGTTCACTGTCAGTGAATACGCCTATGTTTAAGCAAAATGAGTTGAGGCTTGTCCCCAGGAAAGTAGCGCTCATCAAAGACAGCCTCCCAAAACGAGCAGGTCCGGCAAACGGAAACTACGCTAAGCCGTGGGCGGTGATCCTGTCGGACGCACACCCCACTGCCACGGAGTTCTTGGTGTGGTTCCAGACCTTCGGCGTCAACACTCCTTCCAGCTCCGGAGCTGGAGCTGGAACTCGTTTGATATAATAGCCGTCTGTATGTAACTACCGTAATTGATCTACGTGTGACCACGTCTTGCTGCATCGTGTCCTCAAGCCCTCAGCGTCTCTCTGTCGCGCAATGCCTCCGCCCCGCCGTACTCGCGAGGAAACTGTCCGATGGATTGCAGCTTTGACTGCTGCTGTCATTCAGTATGTCTTTCTCGGCGTGGTGCTATATATGGCACCCCACATCTACAAAACACGGATGCATACATCTAACCTCTCTGGCCGTGCTTGGCTTAACAAACTATTATGGGGCCACCCAAATCGTATCTATATTGCTCTGGGAATGCGCCGTCATGTATTTCTGCCCCTTGTTTGCCGGATTTGGCTCATGGGATACATGGAGGCTCATAATGCTCAGATTGAGCTTGACGAGTCCCTTGCTATTTTTCTCTACACCTGCGTCACTGGACTCGCTATTGATCATGTTGCCGAACGCTTCCAGCATTCACACTCGACAATCTCCGAGTCAGTATTCCGCAATTCACAGGGATATATGCTCACTGACTGCACAGACATTTTCGAAAAATGCTGGACATTCTAGCTGGCCACGAGTTTTACACAAAATATGTCCAGCTGCCATCTGTCGAGGACCCACCACCTCCAGAGGCGATTCAACAAAATCCCAAATGGTGGCCATACTCGGCGCACTTGATGGTACACACATCAATTGCTCTCCCACTGCAGCCCAGCTTCATATCACACGAAATTGGAAGGGCGGCGTGACACAAAACTGCCTTGCCGCTGTCTCCTTCGATATGCGGTTCTTAATCTTTGTTAGCAGATGGGATGGCTGTGCAGCGGATGCATCCATGTATGCTCATCGCTGGCTTCACAATTCCGCCTGGCAAATGCTATCTTACAGATGCGGGATTTGGTATCTGTGACGCTTTGCTTATCCCTTTCCGCAACACGCGCTATCACCTTGCTGAATGGGCACGAGCAGCTCAACGGTACCTCTTCACTTCAGCTCTGATTAAAGCATCGACTGATATTTGATAGGCCCCAGAATTATAAGGAATTGTACAATCTGCAGCACTCATCTGCGCGAAATGTGGTAGAGCGTATTTTCGGTGTAATCAAGCACCGGTGGACCATCTTGATGTATGCACCGCATTATCCAATGCAAGTGCAGTCAAAAATTCCATCGGCACTTGTTGCACTACACAACTTCATCCTCAAGCACAATGAGGCCAACTTAGATCGCTGGCTCGTTGACAATGATGTCCATGACAACCTACCAGGCGTGTATCGAAATGAAGACATTGATTTTGGGTTGCTTGCAACAACACATATTGTTTCGAATGCGGAGAAGAGGCGAGCGGAAGATACACGGGATAAGTTGGCTCAGGAGATGTGGAATGACTATCAGATGTATCTGGAAGAGCAGATGGATTGTGATGACTACTACCACGATATTGAACCTCTCGATCTAGACTAGCAGAATTTATCTAGCAGAATATTACCAAGGATTTGACGACCTTGCGCATCCTCCTCTGCAACGAAGGCGTCTGCAACCTGAGGATCACGTCCAAAAAGATAGCTCAGCGTCGCACGCTGATGTTCCGTGATAACCAAATTGTCTGCATCTTCTCGTGCCAGCTGCCACGCCTTCGCGATGACCTTTGTGGGCGAGGGGGCCGACAATTCCTTTGGCACAAGTCCGTGCAGCGCTGCTCCAATATCGGAAACCGATCCCATGAGTCCGTAGAGTGCATCAGCAGCCGTTCCCGTTCTACTGTGCTTCCACGGATTGTCAATGTTATCGGAGCTGGGGTGCTTCAATTTTTGCGTAGGAGTAGGCGTAGCTGGACCCGCCGCAGCTGGTGGAGCACGCTGCGACGTGGAAGGATGAGGAGTATATGTGACGGCATCGTCGGGCTGCGTTGTTGGCTGCGACGGGAACTGGGATGAGATGGTGTCATCGAGCTGCGCCCCATAGTGCCTAGGAAAATGGTGCCCCCCTTTGCGAGTTACATAAGCCAACAGTGCTTAGTAACCAGGGGAGTGTTGCAGTATGGATTTGTTCCTTGCACACTATCGGCAGAATAGCTCAGCTGGAAAGAGCACTAGTGGTGCAATCACTTAGAGGTCCCTGGTTCGATTCTGGGTTCAGCCATTTTCCAACAGGGGAATGGTGGAAAGTTGGAATAACCCTCACAGCTTTCATCCTGTTTTTACTCAGGATCAACTGTCTACTTCATTGCGGCCACCTTGCTCGAGGACATCTGTCTTCGTCCTACAATCATCATGGATATTGACAAACTCCACTCAGATATCCGAGACCACCTCCGTGATGATCCCGCTGCTGTTGCTGGTATCACCGCTGCACAATCTGGCAATCCTCGCTGGACTATTGACAACTCTGGCCTTCTTCGCCTTGATGAGCGCATTTATGTGCCCCTTATTGGAGACTCTACGGAACTCTGAGTGCGCGTACTTCAACACTCGCATGATCACATCCTTGCTGGTCATTTCGGACAGAACCGTACGCTCTCGCTTGTACGATGTGATTACACTTGGCCGGAAGTCCGAACCTTCGTCCGAGACCATTGCCTCCCATGCACCGACAGAATGCCTTGCGGAAAACGCAAAAATGGCTCGGGCGGAATCTAAAGCGAGAAATGTTCGCAATGGCCCTAGCTATCCAGATCTGCAGCGCGCGCCTCAGAAAGTGTCTCCGGTGGAATTAAATTTTAAAAAAGAAGGTCATTGAAGCACGTGCTTCAAAATGATTGGAAAAATTACAATGATGGCTTAAATGCAAGGCCATCGGCGTGCCCCAGAAAGTGTCTCCGGGACTGCTGTGGAATTTAAAAAAAAGAAGGTCATTGGAACACGTCCTTCAAAACGAATGGAGAATACAATAATGGCTGAAATTCACGGTCATTGAAGCACGCACTTCAAAAATGAATGGGAAAATTACTTAAAATGCAGGAAAGAAAGATGCCAAACGTACGTCTTGTAGAATTTGGCTCGGAAGGGACTTCCAGGCAAGAAAAGGATGCAAAGAGAGTCCAGACTTCGGTCGGAACTTTCCACTAGTTGCTTCTTCCGGTCTCAATCCTCGTTTAGACATAAACACCGTTAGGACAATACACTTTGACCTCCAGCGCCTCCCACAGGACAGTCCCCTTCCGTGATATCGGGGACTTGGCCGCCGTATACGGCACAGACTGTCAGGGCCCTCGGCTACCTGTCACGCAGCCTGATATAGTCAAGCGAGGCTATAGCCGGTGGACATAAATTAGTCTGCCCCGACCGTGAAGTCTTGCCCTCCTCTGAGGCTCCTCCTCATCAACCACCACCAATCCTCGACGTTTTCCTGGCCCCCCAAAACACCTGCATCAGTTGAATTGGTCAATGCCTCCCAACGTTTCCACTGTGGTCCGACTCGGTACTGCATTTATTTTGGGGCTGCTTGCAGCGTGGTGGTGAGTGGGCAATCTCTGTCTTGTGTCTTTTTGTCTCTGTATTTCTTTGCTGTTTTTACACCGGTACCGTTCTTCAATGCAGATTCAATTTTGTTTCTATTGGGCATCCGAGCCTTCCGCATGCCTCACCTGCAGCGTCAATCCAGTGGCAACCACCATCACCGGGCGCCTCGGGCAGGAGAGAGATCAAGGTGCAGGAGCCTCCATGGCCGTTCGCGCTACCGCGTGGCCCCTTCTCCCTGAAGCCGTTGTCCCAATAACTCACGGCGCAAACGTCGCAGCGGGGGAGCCCTGGAATCGGGCAAACAGACTGTTTCCTAGCCGCTACCGGCTCGATGGCGCCGACGGCATCGTCGCGAAGAACCCGCAGATCGACTGCCAAAGCAGCGCTGCCCCAAGTTTGCTCATCGTCGGAATCGACGGTGGGGCCTGCACGACGGCGAGCGCGATTTTGGTGCCAGCGCACCAAGCGCACGGACCATCAACCGGAGCGCTCGGGTGGTTACCCGATGCGTTCCGCGCGGCCCCTTTGGGCTTGATCAAGATCGAAGCGGTGCAATCGCCTACCAGCGCTGACGCGGCGCTGTCGCTGCTCCCCGTCTTGCTCTTCGTGCTCGTCGTCTGCGCATGGGTCACGACCTCCCCGTTGGGCTTCAAACTGCGGAACACGCCCTTCCCGTATGTCCAATTGTTCCCCGGCCCGGTCCCCTGCGACTTCACGCTGGACTTGGCGCCGCGTACTTCCACACTTGCCCGGCTGCTGAAGAATTCACACGCGCGCTCGTGTATGATTGCCAAGCCAATGTCATCTCCCTCCCAAAATTCCTTGCGCAATCACGGTCGAAATCTCATGGTATCATTAAAATTTTACCTGGAGTGAAGTCATGAATTTGCGCTAACGCCCGAACCGTCGGCGCAATCGCTCGAGCCGGAAATCAATCTATCGACCGCCGCTAAACACCCGGGAACTTTTGAATCTGTAGCGCCAACAGTGTCGCGTTCAATTCAAGCCGGAAATCGGCGTGTCGAGCGGGTCGAAATGCCAGTACACTTTATTCGGGAATCGAGCAATACTCAACGCAAACGCTGTCCCGTAGTAGTAATATCATGTTCCTAACTGTGGCTCTCCGTCTCCGTAGCCGCAATCACTCGGGCATGGCTGAAACATCGGATATTTTAGAATCAGTGCGGTGCGCGAACACTTCAACCTATCATCTTAGATGTATCGACCAGCAGCATTCCGCTCGTTTCTCAACGGCTGTGGACCTTCTTCCGAATCGGAGGCTGACCACGCTGACGAGCTGGAGCCTCGTACATATGGGATGTTATGAATTTGCGCTAGCGCTCGAACCGTCAGCGCAATCGCTTGAGCCGGAAATTCATTACCGCCGCTAAGCAATCGGGAACTTTTGAATCTGTAGCGGCAACGCTTTCCCTTCGACTGGAGCTGGAAATCGGCATGTCGAACGGGTCGGAATGCCCGCGCATTTCATTCGTCAAACAATGTTTCGACATCAGCATTCTGCTCATCATTTCTCGTCGGCTGTGGAGCTTCTTCCCTTCTTCGGAAGTTGAACACACTGACATGCTTGGTTGTGGACCTTCCTCGGAAGTTGAACACGCCAGCTCCTTTTAGCTGCTGTGCGGCACGAGTGTTTCGCTCTTCCCAAAAGTCCTTGGGTCTGTTTCTTCGGATACAGATGGTGTGCATTCACTCTGCAAAGGGAAGACCTACGACAAGCTTCTTGTGTACTGGTGGACACCGGGGATTTTAACCTGGGAGGAGAGAACTCCTCCCGCACACCAGTTCTTCAACCGGTGGTCAGGTCCCACGAGGTTCTAACCGGATGTCCTGCCATTCTAACGGCCGGCCACTCACAGCTGCTCAGCGTCTTGTAGTCATCGCCCCCCTGGAATTTGTGTGTGCTCCGTTGGCATCTTGTACCCCCCCCCCACCTCACTCTCTCTGCACGCAGTTATGTTTTCCTGGCCCAGGCCGCCGCAGATGGTTCTTTACTCTCCGCTTTTTTCTCTTTATTTTGTCTTCCTCTTTTTTCTTGTTCTTCCTCCCCGTTCCTCTTTTTCTGTCCCCGTTCGCACTCTTGCGGTGGTTCACTGGCGATCGGGCCTGTTTGATGCCGATCGCGTAGCTTGCTACAGCTCGGTTACTCGTTCGGGGCTCATCACCTGCGACGTGTTACTGATGTGACCGGACTGTGTATTTCATACATCACAGTAGGCTCGTGAAACCAGCCCGGCCCGGTGAAATTGATGCCATCGTAAACTCAGGCATTCACCAGGACAGGCTGGGCCCCCGTGTCACCTGTTTGGCAGATGGCAGATCTCTCCGCCATTTCAGACGCTTGACTTGGAAATAAAATGGAAATGACATTTTTGCAACTCACGAACTACGCAGCAGAGCCAGGGGGTGTCTGAGGCAAAGATGGATAACTTTTCATTCTCTATCCATTGACACCCCCTTCATTTTTTCTGCCATCCAGAAACATGCTGTTGTCAATGGATAGAGAATCCAAAGTTATCCATCTTTGCCTAAGGTACTTTGAGACTATTTTGTAAGGTATTCGGCGTGTTTGTTCTAAGTCGAGGGTCTGAAATGGCGGGGCGGAAATCCATCACTGAAACAGGCGACATGCGGGCCCAGTCCGTCCACAAGGTTACCTGTTGTTTGACGTCCCATCATTATTTGCTCCGATGTTGTAGCTATTTGTTCTCTATCCTAATCCGTCGCCGTTCCCACCCGCTTTGTCTTGTAACCGAGAGGACGTCGACTGGCTTGCGAGTCTAACATCACAGGTTTACGTCTTGCAAGAGCGCTTGTTTACTTATGATTGGCTTACAAGGCTCTTATGACACATCATGACGTCAAGGTCTTATAAGACGATTTTTATTTTTCCGACAGAGGTCTTGTGTTCGATCCAAGCGGAAATCGTTTTTTTTGTGGTTGTCCTAGATTTTCGGGCGCCGCAGGCGCAAGCACCACGCATTGGGCCTCCGCGGCGAGCGGTAAGCTCCGCGCAACGGTCGGGGTCTGGGGTGGAAAACCCCAGCCGTCCGGGCCGGCGCCCGAAAGAGTTTCCTCGATTCCTTATCGGCACGACAAAAAAATTAATTTACTTGAACACTCCAAGCAAGGTCTCTTCCGACGCAGTCGGAGCTCTCTAGTTTCGTTGATACAGCATCTTTCAAAACCCAAACTTGAACATTGAAAGTACCCATACTTGATGAATAAATGACCCTCGTTTGAAAATACTTAAGTGGTTCGGATTCAGTCTTCAGCCCAAAATCCCGCGGTCGGGGCTCTCGGGCCGAATGCGAGCTGGCCGACGTATCGACCGAGCGAGAATTGGGCTCTAGTCACAGCAACTGCTCGGTAAAGTACTCAGACTTAGTCATCATGGTGCTTAAACTCTACAGATCTGCAGACCTACCTTCATAGCCGGCGGCACGGCAGTCGTAGCCATGGCCCTGGCAGAGAAGCACATTCCGTTCGAGCTCGTCTTCGTAAATATGTTCGTGAGAGAGCACAAAGGAGCAGCACATTACGCGAAGCAGCCCTTCGGGCAAGTTCCTGTTATTGTAAATAAACTTGGTATTTATCACTCCACTCCCCACTGCCAGAGCGGGGAGTTGAAGCACCTCCCCAATCTCTCGGTGAGAAATCCTCCGTATAAGTCGTGCCTGGTCATGGTGGAAGGTCTAGAAGTGATCACCCGTGGTGATCTCGCCAGCGAGTAGGGGCTGAGACATTGCCCTCGAGTCGATAAGTGAAAGGGAAAAATCATACATAAGTGGGTAATAACTAAGTAAGAGGTGGTATAGAGAAAGAGGAAAAGCCAGACGGGGGTGGGGAGGGTTCATAAGACGTAGTGCGGGAGGCGGTGGGCGTCACGGACGTATGCGAGGACTGGTTTGTGGTCCGACTTGACCGCGAGGAGACGTTTCTTCGGCAGCCGCGCTGTGCCGAGCCGGGTGATGAGCTGGAGGCGTTGGCGCCGGTAAGCTGGACATGAGAGAAGGAAATGGACGACGGTCTCGGGGGTGGGGCAGTGGGCGCAGGTGGGGGACGGGGCAAAGCAGGTCAACTTTGGTTCAATTCAAATTCCATTTGTTATACTATCGATGGCCCCTCTCTGCAAAAATGTATAGCTTTGCAAAAACTTGATCTAGTGGCCTCAATTTGGGCTGGGGAGCAGAAGTGTATTGCTGGGCCGTAGTACTCTTATCTACCATAGCAGAGTCGAGGTAAATCAAACTAAGGCTTTTTTGCTGTTCACTGTCTGCATGATAACGGCAGCAGGGACAAGGGAGCCATTTTGAACCACGTGCGTCACAATGGAACCCACCATCCAGGAAAATTGTACATCGGGACCGCCATACGGCATCACCCGGGTTGAATCCAGTTGGAGATAGTCAGGACCAAGAAATAGATAGCGAGTTGAGGAAGAACAACGAGATAGTCATTGATGACCTCGAGTAGCCCGCAAATGAAGAGACGTTCAGAATATAATTTGTGGGCAGTGAATTGAGGTTTAGGAGGATTGAGTTTTGAGGTGTTAGTTAGGGGCCGACTATCGTCAGCTCTTTGTTAGCATTTTTTTCACAGCTGCACGCCCCTGGGCCGTTACAAGGGCGCCGAGGATTACAATCCTCTGCTCCATCTGGCCCTCGTGGCCGAGGTGCACACAGAGTGGCCCCAGATTCTACTGCCACTGCGGTCTCCATGCCCGGTATGGGGGGGGGGGGAGGGGGGATTTATTATACTCGTGTGGTCCACAGGCTGAACAACGAGTTTACGGAGGACAAACAAGTAGTACTTACATCTCGGATGCAACCACATCAGTCGCAGGGCTCTGCTAGTACCACATCCACAGCTCTACGTGGCAGAGCCTCTTCACGGACGCCCTTGTACAGACCGTTTTTTACTATTTCGTAGTGAAAATAAGAAAGCGTCAGAACAGAATTCGAGGGGAAAACCACGGCTACGTCAGGGCTCCGGGATAACGCCATGCTGCCGCTGCTCGCCCATTTCAAAGTGCTTCCTCCCACACTACAGTCCCAGCCTCTTGAAACATGCCGCTGGCCCCGCAACGCGTACCATTCACTCGATCCTAGCGGAGAAAAACAGGAAATTATCGTCCTTCCCATCCTGGTGGAAGCCGACCTTGAAGATTTTGTGAGGGAAAGGAACATCGGTGAACCAGCATTTTGAACGGTGTGCTTGAAGTCAATAGGGGCAGCCGACTGAGTCCTCATTTAAACATGTCCTGATTTCAATTGTACTGAGTTATGGTTATCGCTTATTTCGCTGTGTTGGTGTGGTGGACGGCGGCACGGATTTGAATTTTGAAGCTATGAGCTCCGGTTCAATCCGCTCTGCCCGATCACTTCCGATCCAAATACGACCGCATGCGTTCTTCCGGTTCTTCAATGTGCTCATTCCATGTGTCTCTCCCTCCATTTCTAACTCGCTCACGCATTCGCATAATTGCTGTAGATTGCTGTAGATATTTGTGAATGAGACATTACCAGCTTGTGCTCTCGGACCCGTAGCGGCTCAGGGCGTACGAGCGCGGCACGCGGGTGCAGTAGAAAGGAAATGAACTTGCCACCATCTATATAAGATATACACATTCCGTCTGATTTCTGGCGTTTTCCTGCTTATCAACCACAAGAACATGAGTGGTAAAATCTCTATGGATTGAGAGGAACACAGTCATCCAACAAAGTAATCATGACACAAAAACTAGCGACGGCGGAGGTCTTGTGCCCATGACATCCACTCCTGTTCAAGTTGATCGAAGATTTTTCTGCCGTAATTCAAACGGTGTTCGAACTGAGTCACCACGTCAAGTGGAGGTTCAGGGAATGTCTGAAAGGTTCAGATACAGGAGATCAACATACAAGTTGCCACAAACCAAACAGCCAAGATTCACCTTAAGCCATTGCAGAATGTTGTGTGAAGTTTGAAATATCACGTCATGGAACAGAGGACTATTGGCCGAGGCGAGTTCAGATTCACGTAGATGTTGTAATAGGTCATGAGAAGGCGGGCATGATCTCACAACGCAACTCCATCGCCGGTCCCAAAGAAGCTTCCTAGAAACTGTATCAAGACCTCATATCATACATCAAATGACACTTGCCTGAACTGTGCTGGTAGTCTGCCGACATTAACAGCCCGCGAAATGGACAGATATCCGAAAGCAATGTCCCAGAATATTGAACTACACTGGGGTGTCCTAGGGGGGGCTGTATCCGATATGCAATATAACATGTCCTGGATCCCTCTGTAATCGTCTCCTATAATTTCACGTAGAGGACAGATAGCTCCCCTAAGCTCATCCCAGGACAGATTTAACATGAGGCGAATCTTCAATAGAGAACTGTGGTTGCAGTCGGTCAATCTGTATGCTTGGAGGATTCTGATAAGTTGTGGGGATGCCTGGGATAAAATCTCGCTGTAGTTGTGTGATTCCTTGGCCTCGGAGCTTGGTACACCGAAAGACCAAATGCCATTGCACTGCCTGATGAAGTTGAAGTCCTCCCAGAGGTCAATCAAACCCTCTGGAAGGGAATTGATTGGCTAAACACAGATAAAGATCATGATCATAAACTGAGGTAAAGCACATACTTTTAACCACTTCAGTACTTCTTTCAGGGGGTAAGAATCCAGAACGAAAAAATCAAGATTCAAAGAATGTAGCAGAGACAAAAGTTGCGGAGAGGGCTGAACCGAAGTTATATATCTGAGTTCAAGTTTGCTATAGCCAAAATTCAGTTGACTTCCACTATTCAATTTCAATTAACTCACTGAGCAACAGGACCACTACTGTTCCAGAGTGTGTTATCATAATTATATGAGAATGCCTTGACAATATGGTAGGCTAAATCCGTATGTTGCTGCGGGCCAACATAAAACTCGCCAGATCTTGTGGGATTGTCGAGGAAATCAAGGAATGAAGCATGATGGACAGTGATGTTGTCTCCATCCATCTTGACTATAGAATGTAGACCACGTAGTGTTAACCGAACATCGCCTGGTTTCAGCTGGAGAAGCTGTTCAATGTATGGAACTCCCAGGTTGAATTTCGCCGCAATGACAGTGAGGATTCGGAGAAGTCGAGGCCGGATGGTTTGAGGAACATTAAGAAGAATTTGGGTGTACAGTTGGTCAAGAGCACTGAATGGTGATTCGAAATCGGGTTCTGCAGCGCCCATGATAATCTCGAGACGCTCTGTCGGACGAAAATATTTATCGTCTATGAATTTGACGATAGTGGATGCATAAATGAAATATCCAGATGACTTGTCGACAAGGTTTTCAATGACTTCCGCTACAGGCCAAGGACGGGGAACCGCAGCCATAGTTTCGTGGTGGTCTTCATGGATCCGCCTGAATTCATCCACGAGATGTCTACGGACATCCGCAAAGGACTGCTCGATATTCAGACGACGATGGCAACGGGTCAAGCAGGGTCCCATGAAGATATCGCGAATGTGGAGTTCTGGTCGGCTGGCAATGAGAAAGCGGAGAGGGACTATTCTGAGCAGTTCAGTCTGCTGGAAATTGTCTGGAATGCTTGGGTCGTTGAACCAGGGGCCATGGACCTCTCCATATTGGGGATGGCAGTGCCTCGCAATTGAGGTTTAATTTAAATCAGTCAAGTGTTTGCTTATCCCTGCCAAATACAGCCATTTTCACACGGTCAGGAATGCGTGACTTGAGATGGAGAGCTAATTGGATACGGTGAATTGCCAGATGATACCCAGCACTATTCTGAGCAGTTCAGTCTGCTGGAAATTGCCCAGAATGCTTGGGTCGTTAAACCAACCCCGCCATTTCAAGGTTATCTAAAATCGGTGAATACACCCCTTGAATAACCGGTTTTTCAGGAACAGTAAAAGTCGAACTCGAGATACCTAACATTGCTGCTTATCATAATGATTCGGCATGTTTGTAGGCCGACCTCTGCACCTCCGTAGGGCTGCCGTGGAAGTCTTCCCATCGTGTAAATTACTGCAATATAGTCTGTTTGTTATCGCGTGTAAGCGGCCGCGGCTTACGAATATCTTTGGTGATTTTCAAGTTGATTCCCATTTCGTTTCTTGCACTCTCCGACAGTGGTCGAGGAGCAGGAGTAGCAGATTTCACGGCCACGAATATAACTCGGGTCACTGGACACCTAGACCTGACGCACAGTGTTGTGCTGTTGAATTATCTGATATGCCATCGTAATTTCTGATGTTAGGGATACACGATGTGAATATGATACCAGACTCTCTGTTTAATCCATAAAATGTCCAAGATTAAACTGTTTTCTGAGAACAACATTTTGATCAAAAAAGCCGACCGTTCAACCGTGTTTTGCATTGGCATGTCAGTGTTCGGCCCGGCCGCGCACTACTCAGCAAAGCTCAGCCCCTGCAACATCCCGTTCGCCCCACTCCCACTCCACTGTGGGACCTGACCACCAGCTACAGTGGCGGCAAAAAAGAATGGCCTCCATCGTCTGAGCTCATTTCTAGACCAAATTAACCGTTCTTTAACGATTACCTTCGCGATTCTTTGTGTTTCTTTGGTCCCATCCCCATCTGGTCTAACCCCTCCTGTTCTTCTCTATTCTTGCGCCGCATTTCAACACTCAAAGAACCCACGAACAGCTACGGCATTCGTAGATTTTTAACTCGCTCCTTTGGTCGTTGATATTCTCACCGTGGCCGAAATTAACCGTTCTTTAACGAAATCCCTCGTAACCTGTGCTAAAGCCCCATATAGCGCCCCTCGTTCGGCTTCCTCTGGCTCTCTGCCATTTTTAACTCCATTGGTTCACTATGATTTCCCACCCTTCCGGACCCATGGCGAGCTACGCATTTCATTTCCGAGCTCCGCAACGGCCGCGAACTTTGCAATGCTACCCATTCCCAGACCCCCCGGCGTCCGACAAGCTTCGACCTTTGGTTGTAAATCTCAGTCCCCTGTCCGAAGTTTCAATTACTGTGCCTCGACGAAGGTTCCATATGAGATGCCACGCACGATCAGCAAGGCAGCGGCAATCGCAGCTGGCGGCACAGCATTCAAGGAGAGGTGGACCTCGGAATGGCGCTCCTCCCCGCGGCACCTTCATCTCTCACTTTTGGGTGACGGCACCCCTTCCATCGCTATCTCGCGCATGTACTCACGCAATAGGTGCGCTCAGAGTAGATCACCTACGCGTAGGCGAAGGCCGCAGGCAGGCTGTGCTCTGTCACATCACTCACAATTGATGGCTATTTATTGCTGTATACCAAGAGCCCTTGTCGGCTAAAAAAACCTCTTGCACACACGCCATAGCGCGTATACCCTCGTTTGACCCAAGTCTCGTCATATTCTCTTATTTATACCCTCTCTATGGGTGAAAAAAGCTCCTTGCCGCCTATTGCATGGGCTGCCAACGACGGACACTTGATTTTGTGGCTGATTGATCTCATCCAAGAGCACGAAAATTTCATTGTGCTCTTCGGAAAGAAAGACCCTAAGGAGGTATGCAAGACAGATGAAGTTCTTTGGCAAAGATTTTGACATTTTTTCCATAGAATACCTCCGGCGAGAGCAAAGTTGCTGTATATACACGCATTGCACAGAAGATATTCTCGGACGACTTTGAAGAACACCACAAGACTCTTGTGAATCGTATCAAGTCCAAGGTCGATGAGTACGTATCCCTTGAGTATTTTTAACAACGTACTTAAGCTCTTTAGGCTGTGTGAAAAGTACAAGAAGAAAGCAGCTCTTCTTCGTCAAACTGGGGGTGGTGTCGGTGCTCCAGGGGATGCAGAGTCTGGGGAGGTCCACCATTACCTCAACTACTACATCCCGAACGATGGCCCACACCATGACACCCCAGATGCAGCTAAGAACATCTGGCGTACGCAAACTTCGTCTAAATTCAGTACAAACTAATTAATGCCATCTAGAACAAATCAACAAGGACTTCCCATACTTTGCGGCACTTCACAAGTTCCTCAGCACCCGTCCCAACATCGTTCCCCCTGTCATAACCACTGGAATAGGTCCGCATGGCCGTCAGGTTGTTCATAACCAGCCACTTGAAACACCGTCAGCAACTCAACCTTTTGACGACTCTAATATCGATCCTTTCCTTCTTAATCATCCTCCTACCCCTCCCCCTCCTCCGACTAGTCAACCACACGGTTTTGATGACCCCATCTCGTCGCCGTCTCGTCCAATGAGTAGCAATAATCGTATTCGGGCACAGCAGACGCCACAGAGCAGCAATCTCAGTGGAGTCACACCGAAATCTGTCAAGGCTCCGAGGGCATCGACTTTCGGGACCGAACTTACAAACGCCATGGAAAAGGCCCGTGGTAACCTCAAACATGTCCCCAAAAAGCGCTCGCTTGAAGATGTAATTATCGAATCATCACGGTGGGTTTCTGTTCCAGTTGCATACTTCTATTGACTCTCCTTGACAGTGAGAATATTCGGCTCGCTCGCGAGCGTGCTGAAGCACAGGCTGAGCACCGCCGTCAAAGTCTGCTCATTTCGCAGAACGCGGCGCAGCTCATCGAAATGTTCAAGCTTGGCATCTACACAATAGAGGAAACGAAACAGAAGATCGCCGAGCTGGAGGCTCCTCCCGTGGTGAATGTCCCACGTCCACGCACACCTCACACACCTCATACCCCTTGTACTCCTCGTACACCCCTTTCTCGATCTTCCCCTCGCATTAATCGGTTTCTCCGACTTCCTATGGTTCACCAACCAGGTGGGAGATTGAGGACTCTCAACAGCTTCTCCCTCTCGATACCCCAGATGTCTGAATTTACATTCGACTCAATCGCACTCTTTACCTTTCCATTTTAGTTTGATTACTTTACATGTCCTATTTAATCCTGCCTAATTCATTCAAGTATATATTCATACTCGGTGCCGATGTTCCAAAAGCTCTGCAGTTAACCTGATCCGTTTGAGTTCACCTTGGTCATCTGCATACTCTCGCTCGAGTGGTTCATCCCGCCCCCCTCGATCCCTATGTTCGTCTGCTGATCCATGAAGCCCTCCAAAGAATTTCCCCGACTCCTCTCCCTCCACATCAATCACAAGATTGTGGAGAATAATTGCGACCGTGATCCAGCGGCATGCTCGCTCATGATCCGCAACAGAGTTGATGTTTACGCGGAGATCGCGCAAGCATTGCCAGCGTCCTTTCAGTGCACCGATGCAGTGTTCTGACCGAACTCGCAGGTGAGAAACCACCTTGTCAAACATCGCATTTTCTGGAATGAGCGCTGCCGGACGTCTATGAACTGGAATTGTGCGTGCATTGAGGGTATATGCAGAATCTCCCCAGGCAAATTCTTCACCCTCAAACAGATAGTCTGGTGTGAGGACTGCTGCAGTATGCTCGAATGCGGCTGCATCATGTGCAGACCCTGTAAACCCATGACAGTAGTCGCAGATTCGCAAGTTGGAAGGAATATTTCCAATCTGTATAACAAAGTCATTCATTGTTAATTTTCTCCTCAGGAAAGCTTACCTGGACATTCAAACCATAATTTGCTTTGCGGGTGTAATATGCATCCCCGTTGAGACCCGGCTTTGCATAAAGGACCACAATAGTCCCATCATACATTATCCACCCCTCCCGCCATAGTCCCTTGAATCCAAGATGTTCGTCCATCCACTCCTTCTCCCGCTCTTTTTCTTCAGGAGTCAAAGGCCGAACGAACATGTCATGTAGGGCTTCAATGGCGTCGAAGCAGCGATATGTGAAAGCCTCAACGGAGCCCTCACTAATTCCTGCAAGTCTCGCAACATCCTCCAGGGATGCAGCATTCCCATAGTGACCAAGACGGTAGAGAGTAACCGCAAGCTGTATGTCGACAGGAGTTTGTGGAATATTGGAATTGTTGGCAAACACAGAGTGCTCTTTTATGAGTTCAAGAACAACATTAAAGACAAGGGGGGAGACCCGAAGCATTCCCTGGAAACGTCCGTGGTCCTCCTGTTTTTGTGCATATTCCCAGGCAATGTGTAAATTCCCTGACTTTGGAACAGATGTGCGCTCCCGCAAGTATCGAGTCGTTTTTATAGCATCGATGATCGCCAGATCAAGCTTGAATTGTGCCTCCTTAGCCAAAAGATCTGCCTCAGCATCATAGTTATCATCCTCGTCTTCATCGTTGTCATCAAAAGAAGGGGTAAGCAAGTCCCGAATAGCCATATGTCGGAGATAGGAGTTCATAACTTGAGAGTGTACATTCTGTCGGCCCATGACAGCTAGGAGAGAGTGGGGGGATCAAAGAGTCTCTTCTCATTGATTTTTATCCTGTGTGTGCTCCGTGCACATCGTTATCGATGATGGACTACACTGATTTGGCTCGATTAGGTACCGGGACAAATATTGTGACAGATGTCACGGCGGCACAGCCGGCCTGCGGCCTTCGCCTACGCGTAGGTGATCTACTCTGAGCGCACCTAATTGCGCACGGGCCACATTAGCCTCAACGCATAGGTTGAGTGAGGCTGCAGCTGTTCAAATCAGAGGCACTGGGTCACAGAAAAAAGAAACCAAAAAGAAAATTGGTTTGCTGAAGAAGAATGACCCAGGCCCGAATGGAACGAGCGTGGTACGAAGGAAAAAAATGCCTGTGGGCACAGCCACCTGATTGCGTAATCAGGCAGCCGCCCAACAATCGGACCCTGATTGCTACGAGACTAGCTCGGACCAGTAAACTCTCACGCTTACGGCACCCTATTTTCTCCTCGGCTTGTCTCGTGCTCACCATCTCACCTCCCACGGTGACGATTGTCGCCCTTGTATCTGGCCACCTCACGACGATGGCCAAATCTCACTTCAAAAGGATTCCCCTCCGCCTGTCTGCTTTAATTGTGGCTTTGGTATCCGGCCCAGCTTGGGCCTTGCCGATCGACCACACGGGAGCAATCTACTCAGGCGCGGACGATGCCCGCGAGCAAAGCTTCATCAGTACACTCTTTGTGCAATCCTCAGGGTCCACAGTTGCATCGGACGGAGTAAGGATCCCAGATCCATGTGGTGGATATAGCTTCGATTATCAGATACAAATGAACCTTCGTCATGCGTTCGTGAATGCTCCGTCGTGAATCGAACAGCTGCATAATCACCATAATCCCAGGCTTCCCCCAGTGTGGCAGACTGCACTCCTTGGCACCGCAATTGTGGTTGCATTGGGGGCTATCGCATGTCGCATTCGGACGTCGCTATTGCGGCACAGAAGCACGCCAGCATCCACGGGCAACCACCCTGCTGGATGCCTCAGTCTCGAAGGGAATCATCCCTCGGAACACAGATACTTTATTAGCTCATCTTAAGTTCCAGGTGGTCCAGACCACCAGAGGACTTAAGTGATAGAGAACTCAAGTGATTGCGACAAGGATTATATCAAACACAAAAACAAAATCCACCCAAGAGATTTGAACGGCTGACCTTCTGACTTATAGAAGGAGGAGATAGGAGGAGTTAACCACTACACCAGGAAGACCATACTTGAAGTTCTCAATCAGACTGTGATTAGATTTCTTCCATGCCCCCTTCCCACCATGGTAAGTACTGCATATGTGTTGACTCACCTGTCATTTCCAGTCATCTTTCATCATGTTTTTGGTATAGATTAATTTATTGAAACAGATCAATCTCTAAATCATCTATGGATAGTGGTTTGGCCACAGGACATGAAGAGGGAAAATAAAGAAAGTGGAGAAGGTTTAAGCTATTATGAGGCTAATATTGTATCTGTGTGTTCATGATACTATGTCCTTCTTGGTGTAGTGGTTAACACCTTCACCTTCTGCTGGTAAAAAGTGAAGAGGTCTGGTGTTCAAATCCTGTTGGTGGATTTGTTTTTGGTGTTTGGACAGGACTTAAGTGTTTGGATAGGACTTAAGTTCCAGCGGGTGTGGGCCTCACATGTCCAGGCTCATTGCATGCAGGGCAGAACTTAAGTTCAGCAGGACTTAAGTCCTGCTGTGGTTCAGACCACCATTAACTTAAGTTGAGCTCCTTCAATTTCATCGGAACGGGGAAGAATCCGACCCAACAATTGAGGAGCATAAGAGCCTCAGGCGCCGTCGCTGCCTTCTTGTTCTTTTGCTTTTAATGTCGATTGTAACGGATCTGGGCCTCGACCGACAACACATTATCGTGGAACTCCCATCCTGAGTTCAGCTTATCGAGCTGGACTCGGAAGTTGCTAGGCGATAGTGGCAACAGAGGAGAAAGGACTTGAATCTCATGACGTTCAATTTTTTTGTATTACAGCACCTGTGTTTGCTTGTAAAATCGAAAATTCCGGTTACTTTCCCGCATACCGAGTACACTGTATCTGGGCAATGGGGGAAAAGCATGCACTTCCTAGGGACGAGAAGGCGAGAAAAAGTGAGCAAGACAAACATGGGCAATGGGGGAAAAGCACGCACTTCCTAGACATTCAGGATTTTCCAGATGCTTGACAAACACGTCAACAATAGCGGAGCGCGGTGGCTCTGAAGATCCCGGATTCTGTGACGCATTTTTGCGAGGTTTTTTCGGAGGTGGGGGGACGAAGTGTCATTTTGTATTGATGACATGAAATTTGCGCCGCTGCATTTCAGATACAAGCGCCTCGAGATCTTGATTGAATTTGACCTCTTTAGATCGCGCACGGTCAGGGTCACCGAAAAAATTCACGTCCATGTGGGTGATGTCGCGGAATGCCTCTACGCATGCAGAACCTTTGCGAATAATGTAGTCAATGGTGACTCCGGACCCTGAGGCAATAAAAACACGCTGTTCAAAAATCAGACTGAGTAAGTAACAGAATGTCAATGGCGGCATACCTTCACCCAGAAATTAAGTTGCTCTAGGTAAAGATCTGCTGCAATGGAACGACCAATCAATCCCCAACGGTTCACAAACCAGGACCTCTCCAATGCCCGGCGCAATTTATCAGGAAGCTCGTACTTCCATCGTACCAAGACTTCCGCACATTTCCGTACGTAGTTGTGCTGTCCAACACCTCGAAAAGCTAAACCCCAGTATTTGAGAACACGGATAAACTGCCCAGGGTCGGCGAAGCTGACGGACTTCTCAAAAAGGCAGATGAATAATGAATCTCGAATGAAATAAATTGAATGAGCCATCCAATCATCGCCGGCGACCTGCGCTTTTTGTGCAGCGGTTGCTGCTGCAAATTCGGTGGAGATGGTGAGAGCGATCATCTGAATATCAGCTAGTGTTGGCTGCCATCCTGATAGCTGGTAGTACAGCGTAAATCTATTAATGACCCTGTCCAAAAAATGTTGGGTCATTACATGAGCTGTAACCCAGATGCGGACCTACATTACGCAGTGCAAGATGCGAGCAATTAAGGAATGGCGGATAAGGGACTTGGCAGCGGCATAGTTGGGTTTATTGGCATCCCATTTGCGATTGAGAAGACCCTTGTGTGCGACGAGGGATGCGGGATCTTCAACTGCATGTCCGTAATGAGTCCGCATGATCATATGGCTGGCCTGGAGCGCAAAATGAAATGGAGCACTCAATTCTTGAACGGATTCGAGTCGTTCCATCGCGTTGATGTCATCGCTTCGGTCTCGGCGAGCCGCTCGGAGGTTGTTCGATGACAGCCAGTCGCCGACAAAAATTCGCCAGATCGACGAGTCCACGGTGTGTTCTTCCCCCTTTTTTTTTCAACTTTCGGATCCGCTGTTACATGGCCGCGATATCACAATGGGATACTGCGAAGAGTTCGAGGCAAGTCTTTTCGTCATGTTCAATGTTCTCAGCCGCTCACTCCGGCTCAGCAATGCAACAAGTGCACGCACCTCTTTGGCGGATGCTGCTGCCATAAGGATTTAAACGTCGTCAGATACGGGTATCGCGCAATCCAACGTATCTACTCTACTCACAATATCCCCTCCCCAGTTCTTCTCGCGAACAAGGCAAACGCGGCAATCATTAATCTAGGGGCGGACGATCCTGGGGATAGCGCAGCGGTCCAGAATGCTGTCGAATCTAGCTCTGCCGGCGCCATTAAACTACTCCAGCTTATCGGTTCACTCTTACGACACAAGGACTGTGAACGTGGTTACCAGGACCGCTGTACCATCTTTCTGCGTGAGCGGAAGCTCGAACTCTTTGATCTAGAGGAGCCCGGCAAATTCCCCGACGTCTCCAACAACCGCTACGGGTGCTATACCTATGCCGCGGCCGAGGTTGTTTGCTTCCATGGCATTATTCAGGAACTCGTCACCGAAATTATTGACGGGAAAGCAAAGGCTGGCCAAAAGAACCACGTTGAGGCAAACATTTTGAAGGGACTGAACTGTGCTGTGACTATGACTGAGCTAGTGGCGCTTGTGCTCTATGGCGCCTCAGTTTCTCGGCCGTATATGGCTGCCGTGCGTGGGACGAAGGACAAACCAATCAATCTTGTGTCTTTGACGCCACTCCATCGAAAACTCCCCGACTTCTGCGCTCACATCGCTGAAGATCCTAAAATCTTGCTGGACCCAAAGACACCGCTCGACAAACTCACTATCGATGCCCAGCCTTTTCGGGATGAATTCCTTGTCGAGTCTATTCAGCAGCTGCGTTCCGAACTTCCTAACCTCGAACTCGTCATTTCAAAAATGTTCTCTGGTGCCGAGGAAGGCTGGTTACAATTTACACCGGAATTTCGTCCCGGCGGCACTTTCGACAGCCTGACTCCGGAGCAACTGGCCATTCTTCACATTCCCTCCACCAACGATTGCAGCGAAGGGATGCTCGGCACGTTCCGTGTCCACATGCGTTACCACCCTAACAGCACCGCCCACTCGTTCATGAACCAAACACGCACCGAAAGGAACAATACCGAGGCATTTGTTAAGAAGCACTGCGACAAGGCTGTTGAGAAGTACGTGATGCGGGAGGTGCGGAAAGATGGTAAAAGCGGCCGATGAGCTAAATTTCGGCGGCAATGGCTTGCAAAACAGCAGGAGAAAGCGGAGAGAGGACGCGCGCGGCTTCTAAAAGGCTCTCCGGAAGAAGTCTGCCGCGGATCGACTTGCAGCCATCATTCTCGAGTTCGATATTCGCAAGATTCAGGACATGTCCTCTCGTGACCTGAAAGCTCACCTGCACGTCTACCGCGATTTACTGAAAGATGGGGTGCTTGGGAAGACTTTGTGGAAAAATATGGCCACTGTTGCTGTGCGTAGGGAGTTGGTTTTGGAGGCACGAGAACGGGAGATTGCACGCCGGTAAGTTGCCAGATCATAGTCTGGATCTGGTTTCTGATTACTTTCAGTGGTCAAGATACTTCTGAAATCATCCCAGAGGCAGTATCCACCGACGAAGACATTGTGGCGGACGAGTTTGGGTATTCTGTTGATGAGGAGGAGGAATGGCAGGGAATTGCGGAATAACTAATTTATTTTTGCACTAACAGTGTTTTATTTTTGGATGGGCCTGATAGAAACCAGTAATGCGAACAATTTTTGCTGCCATGCCTAGTTCATATCTTGCTTGTGGAAGACAGAAATCGTTGGAACATGGAGTTTTTGGGTTTAGCAGGGACCAAATAAAGCCAAAGCTGCCGTTTCGATCATCGACGGTGCCGGTCCCCATTCGTAGAGGGGAAGGGAAATGAACCTCAACGTAGTGGTGAGCGAGAGCGATGACGTGAAGGGCTGGAAGAGCCATGGGTGCTGGAGCGATGATGCAGGGAGCGAGGGCGTGGACGAATGAAACTGAAATGCACAAGTCCCTTTATTCGCCGCCTCCTGCGCCATGTCGCGCAGTTCGTGCTGTGGACGACGCGTCAATGCTCGTGCACTACACATAACAACGGCACGAAAGAAACGAGGCGCCACCTCTGCTTCGTCCGCTGACGAGCGTGCGGGGAGGCGGGGAATGAAACAACGACGCAGCACCAGGGTAAAAAGAGAAGGGAACGTACTTACATCAGGCACCAAATTCGGATTACCATGCGGGCTGAACACCGCGCGGAACGGCGGCAGCTCCTCCTCCACCTCACGCAGCATATCGATGATCTGGAACCCGCCCGCGACGAGCTCGAGCCGCACGGCGGGGTCGGAGGGGAGGGTGAAGTTGAGCATTGTAAGGCCGTGTTTGCGCTTTCCTCTTTCTCTTCCGCCTCCTTCTCCTTCGGCACGTAAAGGTATACGAATCTACATGTGCCTCCCTCCCCCTCTGCACCTCCTTCAGCACCCGCGGCTCCACGCCCCAAAACGGACCCAAATCCCTTTCAATCATATCATCCTCGTCCGGAAGGGTTACAGCGGCGGCGGTACTCGGTTGCGGCTGCACGTAAAGTGGTGGAGGCGCGGGCGACTTTGAGGAACGGCCATTATTTTTGCAAGTAGGAATAATTGAATTTGAATTTGGAACTTATCTTCTAGGCTCATGACCAGCCTGCCTACGAATAGCATCTTGATAATTGGTATGTCACTCCACACTGTGGGCGCTGCCCATTGCGACGTATTGCGACTGGTGGGTAGGCGTGAAGGAACGCGTCAACAAACGCGATGTGCAAGTGATATGGGCCTCGTATGATATAATTGACCAGGCAGTCGGAATAAGTGTGTTCAGAGTAACTGCTTTACAATTTGCGATTTCCCAGATGGTTATCCGCCGCAGGCGTTCGTCAGCCCAGGCCGATGAAATATGACAGCTCGCAGCAAAAGCAGTGTAGCCATAATGGAAATTCGAAGGGGCTAGGTGGGAAATATAACAACCAAAAGCTGTAAAATTTCGAGCTGTGGAGCAGAGTCAGAAGAATTGGGAGGATTGTGCGGCCTCTCGGCCTGATGATAAGCATCGGCTGCGGCAGAGGCATTGCGGACTGTGATCTGTCGAGAATCGAGAAGGAACTCAGGTGCCGAGGTCACCTGCTGAGTCGCAAATGAAGAGGCTGTGTTGAAAAGCGACGAAGTTTGGGGATAAAAGGAGTTGAAAGGTATGAATAGAGGTTATTGCAACTGATGAAAAAAAGTTTTTTTTACATTAAGATAAATGTCGGTTTGAACTGTGGAGCCCCTTAAAAATTTGAACGCAGTTTTCGTCCCACACCCAAATCCAAGCCCAAGCCCGAACAAGCCCGTTGGCGCGGGCGCAAGCCCGTTTGACAAGCTGAAAAGTGAAGTCTCGCAGGGTATTGACAGGGGGGTGCATGCCGCGTGACTATCGATTTGAACGTAGTACCAGTGAGACAGACATACAAGGTCTGGCAGGTGTTCAAACCTTAAATTCGTCAAGTGCTCCCTTATACCTACCCAACACGGCCGAAAACAATTTAAATTGCACATGTCACGGAGTGCGGGCCTCTGCACTGCTGCTGCCCAGATCCTCGTATACAAATGCTCCCTGGACCAGCCATGTATACATAGTAATTCTGGCTTGCGGGACGTTCAAAACACCGGTTTGAACCCTGGGCGCTTGCTCAAACTTTCAATTCGTCAAGTGCTCCCTTACCCCTAGTGGTAGCTGGGGTGTGATCATCTCCTCTGAAAGGTGCTCTTTGGCCAATGAGTGAGCGATGCGTTGTGGAAGGGGTGGATGCCCCGCTCATCGCTTTCCCCCATAGCTGTGTACCTTGCGATCGATCAGTCTCTGGACTGCTTATTTGTTTTGTACGTAAATATGAATAATCATTGCCTCCTTACACCCGAACCACGAGCATCAACGCAGCCAGTGACAAAAGTACTCCAACGTGAGTACGCCGCCAGTGAACACCGAGCAACCGAGCAACAGATTTCCTCTCACATTGAGTCCTTACGAGCTTCATCCATACTTCACGCCCACACAGCACATCTCCTATTTTCGCCCATTTTCTACTCTACGCTTCTACAACTTCTCGGGACCACCCCATCGACTTTCCGGTTCACCTGTGCACCCCATTTCTGGACAACCGACCCACCTTGTCTGTCTACAGGCAGCCTACTCGCTACTGCGACAGCGTGCTCGGACGTGTACTTTTTCGGTTTCTTTTTTATTTGTTCTCGTTTGAATTACGTGGGCAATGGATCCCGGATGTCCGGTTTCACATATAAACGCCCGATTAGCAGGTGAGCCTTTGCGCAATAAATGGCACCCTCTCTTCAAGAGCCGGAGGAGGGAATTCTGCTCACGCAGAATATAATGTGGAAATTACCTCACGCGCCATTGCTGACACCAAATTTTAGAATGACGCCCCGCAAAAGGATGAAAGTAGCGTTAACAACGGAAGAAGCACTGCGGATGCTCATCCCACGGTACCGGTGCGTTGGGAATGCGAAAGTTACAGGAATATTGGTCCAAGCAATCCATATCTCCAGGTCGATTTCAAGCCCACCAAACTTTTCGTTGACAACATCCCATTCGGCCTGAGTCACGAAAGGCTCAAAGATGCATTTCGGACATACGACTCCCCCATTTCAGAAGCCGTAATTTATCGTTCCCGAAAAGGAAGCCGCGGCTGTGGCCACGTTGTCGCCATGTCCAGTTCTCAGGCTGAAAAACTCCTCAAACTGGTGGGCCGACGGTACAGAACAGAAAGATTGGGGTTCATCCATTCAATCCAAAGAAAATGGGCCCCGCACCACAGAGTATGGATGCCACACCGGCAAATGCGCATAGCGAAGGACAACAGGGTTTCTTCTCCATGGTCGTGACCTTAACCGAGTGTCACATTATTCAGCTGTTTCGTCTTATCAACAGCGGTAAGAAAGTGTAGTAGTTTGTGGCACACAAAGCTAGGTAGCCAAAACTTACTTAGTTTTCCATGTATAGAATCTGTTTTTTTTTTTTTTGCTGTTTGAATTCATCTTGTAGCCCAGAATGGCTGTGGGTCGAGTCGTGGTTAAAACCTTTTAAATTTAACTTGAGGTACAGTCAAAGCAAACTATCGTGCAGTCACCACGACTTTTGTATACCAGATAGATCCAGCCCAGCTTTGCCCCAATTTCTTATCCCTCTCGTAGAAATGCTTCTTTTGACGAGAGGAACATTTTGTCTAGAGGGATTCCTCTTATAGTCAAAATTGAGTGAGATTAAAAATATTTCGGGACCCAAATTGGCCACTCCCTGCCAAATATGCCTGATAGGGCCGAAGATCGTGCGGAAAACGCGTTTTCGGGCTGCGGAAAAAGGTTCACGCCTGGGATATTGTGCCAGGGATGCATCTGGCTTGGAATGGCCCAGGAAAGCTTAATTCAGTCAAGCCTCCAAATGCCAGCCCAAAAATAGAAAAATGGCTATTAATGGTGGACTGGAATGCCATCAAATTGACTGCCACATGCTCAATTTTGCATGGAATATTGCACCAGGGATGCATCTGGCTTGGAATGGCCCAGGAAAGCTTAATTCGGCCAAGTGCTGCCATTTCCCTCCAAATGCCAGCCCAAAAATAGACAAATGACTGTGAATGGTGGACAGGAATGCCATCAAATCGATTGCCACATGCTTAATTTCGCGTGGAATATTGTGGGGATAAGGGAGCCATTTTGAACCACGTGCCTGGGTTCAGGAGGGAGAAGGGTAGGTTCGGAACAAGCCTCTCTCCGCAAGTCAGTGATTCTCGGAGAGAGGCTTGGTCCAAACTCAAGAAAACAAGGGATGTGTTCCGACGCGAATATCTCTCGCATTTCAAGTCCAATTCACGGGGTGTAAGCTGATAATTTTTTCGTTGGATGGTACCGAAGACATGTGTCTATCTAGTTTTGAGAAAGTACCACTGCTCTGTGTTGTACATTGATACCTGGGTCGACAACTTTTCCCATCAATTCCCCCGAGACCCAGACAACTTTTGTTGATTTCGTTCAATTTTATGGGTTCCATTGATGGGGATGATCATTTACAGCAGGTGTACCAATCGTGACTTCGTATATCTTGTTTTAATAGTCATCAGACTATTCAGAGGCCATTGAAGCGGCAAGTCAATAATTCTGAGTAGTTCCCTGATGTTTCACCTCCAGCGCATAAGATAATGGTTTACCGCCACCATCTATAGCTCAGTGTAGAATATCATGGTCAGGACGTAACAGTCTTTTGGGCTGCCTTGTCAAGTCTACTCAATCCTTCATAGTTGATTTGTTACACTGACTTTCGGCCATCAATAGTGTAGCCTACCACCCCAGGGAGGGTGTACGCTCATAATCTAATGCCTCACTTCTGCCCACTAATAGGTTCAAAATGAAATAAAAACTGGTGTTTTCATGCATGTTCTGGTACACGCCCTCACCGGAGATTGAGGAGATTTCGCAGAAAGACTACGATGCGGGTGAGCTTCTGACACTTTTGATCTCAATTCCGACTCAATTCGATTTAGCTTCGCGCAAGCACAGCCGCAGCGGCTCTCCGTCTCTGGATCCATGGAAGAACACTGCAAGAGGGCTAGATCTGCGTCTTTTGGTTCGACTCACAGTAAGTCTTCTTCCAGAATTGACTTTCTTTTTCAGCTAACATTAATAGGCGTCGAAGAAGAGAGCAATGGCGCTCATTCCCCATTCCTTCAGCCAGTGACGTCGTCCTTCGTATATGACCCAGATAACCGCGGTAGCGCCCATGCCTCATCCTCCACTGCTAACCCCGTGTCCACCTCGTCCATCGTACCATCTGCATCCTCTTCCACTCCATCCACCTCTGTTTCTAGCACGATACCATCGACTGCTGGCCCTTCGTCCGCGGGTAATGTTCAACAGGCCCTCGTTTAGCACTGGCAATATCCCTATTCGCAAGGGTCTGAATATTCCGCAATCAACGTCCAACATCTGGGGCAAATTTAAGTAGTCTCTTCGCATACACGGAACAGCTCCGTCTTATACCCTCACACGCACTCGTTTGAAGCCTACAGACTTCGGTTCAGACCCACATTCTTTCACAACCTTCGTACTCGATTATAGCCATTCATTCCGCATAAACTTCGGTTTACTTGGACCTGCATTCCTTCACAACCTTCGTACTCAATTATACCCTCTCATTCCTCACATCGTTGCTCCTACTCCTTCCATACCTTTCTTACACTCAATCTAATGGTTACTATGCCTTTCTGAACAAGTTCCCAAATGTACCTAAATTTGTTGCGCGAAGTTGCAACCAAAAGTTTTGCGGGCAACATGAAAAAAGTTTTGCAGGCGACATGAAAAGTTTTGCGGGCGGCTTCAAAAGTTTTGCGGTAATCAGTGACTTCCCCGCAAAAGAAACACACCGATTATATAAATAAGATTGCATCTGTCTATTCAAGCATGAAACTCTTCTGAGCCCTGCCGCTTAAAATATTCTAGAATATTGAAAGTTAGTTAAACTTGAATATTTGTAACCACTCTCCGCAACTGAGCCTGGGGCATGAAAGAAGTGTAACATGAACGCTCAACGGGCCAGCGTCTCGCTCCTCGGACCTCAGTACAAAAGTCGATTCAAAATTCACAGAGGGTCTGCGGAAGGTCGAGATTGATTAGTCCGAACCAAGGTTAGCGTTGCAGGTCAAACACCTGAAGACACATGCCCCCCACGCATCGAGTGACTGGCGGGAAACACGAAATTTGGTTCCTAGACTTCGTCTTCATTAGGCGCGTCGGGGACATGTTCAAAATGGGAAGGCGGTGAGTTGGATTCGATGCTACAATGGTACCAATTCCACAGCAGTGGATTGAAGGACCGTCTTCCGAACGAGAACCAAGGATTGAGCTTCGTATAGCTACAGTTCGAGCAAAATTGCCGGTTTTGTTGTGAGGACATGCGCATTGGTCCAGTGCATTTGTTATTGACACAGAGGAGTGGTAGCACAGCAGACAGCATTGCTGACAGGTCCCAGAAAAGATTTCGTGGACTAGGAGTTCCAGTTCAGGCTCGTGACCAGCCTGCCTACGGGATGCCAACCAACTGTGGCACGGTTACCGTAAGCAGGCTGGGACATCTCGGGGCGCGCTAAAGGGCTGGGCCGGAGTTTGAATTTAAGTGGTTTCCCAGCGGCACTGGCTACATCTATGGAGCTTGAAAATATTGCCTCCTCTGGCGGCACGACACCTCGCCCCTCCATATTCATGTACAAACACACCTCATCCGGAAATTATTGCCGGATTCAAGTGATGACGTTGACAACGACGACGGGCAAGATATTTTACCCACCATGACCTCAGACCCTCAGGGTCCGGAGGCAGATACTTAATTAGCTCATCTTAAGTTCCAGGCGGTCCGGACCACCAGAGGACTTAAGTGATAGAGAACTCAAGTGATGGCAACAAGGATTATTGCAAACACAAAAACAAAATCCACCAAAGGGATTCGAACAGCTACTACACCAGGAAGACTATACTGGAAGCTCTCAATCAGACTGTCATTACATTTCTTTCATGCCCTCTCTCTACATTCACGTACCTCGGATAAACCCAGAGAATCAGGCTATTCAATGGCACTTTCACAAGGAAATATACTCAAGTGTTCCCACATTTTCTGCCCTTCCGTCGACCCATGAGTATTGCCAGCAGAATAGAAGCCTCCTTCTCGAGGGCCGTCGGAGCCTGTGGCGTTGAAGCTCTTCATTCGAAAGGGAGGCGGTGTGTGAGCACCGTATTCCATCCGACAAGTCGCTCATAAGCAATTACAAACCCATCACTTTGTTGAATTGCGACTACAAGTTGATGACCAAAACTTACTCTCTTAGGCTCATGGAAGTGACCCCTTCACTTGTACACTCAGATCAGGCAGGATTTATGAAGGGTCTGAGAATTGAAGCCAAATTAAACTGGCAAAATTCCTCTTAAATTACGCTGCAAACCTGGTCCCCCGTCGGTACTACTGTGGTGCGTAGCGCTTTTTGTTTCCCAAACTATCGTTCATTAAAATTGCCCTCTAGAACGGCTTCTGCACCTTAATTTACTCCGTGATGAAACGGTGCGCGACCACACCCGTTGCTACTGCAGTGTTTTGCACCAGGAAATTTTCAATTTGCGTTCAATTGGCGGACTGTCGAAGCTGCACTCGACCATGGAGCGCATCCATGAGCAAATGGGTGCGCCGGTGAAAAGGTATATTTTTTTATTCACTCCCAGTCTTGTCCTCATTACGCGCAGGGCTTTCTTCCCGCCGTTGGCGAATACCAAGGACATATATGATTTGATTTGTACCACATGATTGTAGCCCGTTGTAATCCGTCTCGTACCCTTCGCGTGTTTGACTTAGGTCGTGTATAAAAAAATTCTTGGGATTTTATTTTGGCGAGGCTCAATCGCATGGTGCACCTGCGGCTGCACTCGGGGGTATACCCTAAGGTACACCCTGGGGTCCTTCCAAAAGTCAAGCTTTTGGTAGCGCTTTCAAAAATTGAACAAAGTCTTGGTTTCAATGTGGCCGAAAGGCGCGCTGAAAGAATCTCTTTCAGTGCGCCTATCGGCTAGTTTCAAAACCTGTTCTTTCTTCCTTGTTGGAATCGGCTCTTGAGAGTTCATCTCTCAACGAGTTCCTTTCAGCTGCTGGTAACAAAGCAACATTCAGCGCTTTCTAAAACAAGGCTTGATTGTTGCTCTTTCGGGGTTGCTTTCAGAACAAATCAAGACATCAACTCATAATATTTTTTTTCTGCTCTCAATTTGTCTACTTTTGGCTAAGGTTTTGGACCAGGATACAAGATTGCTCTAACGGGTGTGTTAGGTCTGAGCTGACCGTGCCGAGAGGCTTAAGTCGTAGGGAACGACCCGCATGTCTGCCCACTCAGCAGCGAGGGTCAGTACTTGCGACATCGCTCGCCCCGGAGATCGGTTAGGTCTTCCCCGTACCTGGGAAATGGTTGATACCCGGACTACGTATTAGTTGACTGCGCCAAATGATACATTTTATTACAGGACGCATATACTGGCGAAGAGATTATTTGCCTCTCCGACTCTGTTCACTTAATGGTCAACGATCGCGTGGATAGTCCAATTGCTATGTGGGAAACCTTCTACCACGAAATATCGCATGATTTCATCCTCCGTGCAAACAATGTGTTGCATTTAGGTCTGAATACCGCACTAGACGAGCGCTGGAGGAATATGGCAAACGCCTCGCTGATTTCGGTCTACTGGAACCCATTGTTCATTCGCGAGAAGTCGAACATGAGCTCATGCGATGGGGTCAGAATCCTGAACAACTTGCTCTAAGAGCAGATACTGCAGTGGCAATCTTAAAACCGGGACAACTGGAAATATACAATTTTGCCCTTCTGCTGTGCTGAACTCGACACCACTATGCCTGTTTGTGGATGGAAAGGCAGGTCGACGGAAAACTATGCTGGTCAATACTCTATGCGACAAAATCCGATCCCTAGGAAAAATTGTGATTCCAACCGCAACAGCAGTGTTTACAGCGCAACTGTACCCTGGTGGGCGTACAACACACTCTGCTTTCAAGGTATGCTGTAAAATATGACTGCCAGCTGAATTTTGCAACTCATTTTCCCAGGTACCAGTAAACGAGAAAAATGAAATGCTACTCTCTCCGGTCGAACCTGGTGACCCACGTGCAGACCTTCTGCGTGAGGCTGCTTTGTTGATCTGGGATGAGGCCCAAATGGCCAACCATGCTGTTCTGGCCTGTGTTGATGAACTGTTGCGTCGAATCATGTGCTCTGACCTACCATTTGGGGGCAAAGCCCTCATACTATTAGGTGATTTCCGACAAACATGCGTGTAAGAAGATGTATGGATATTATCGACCAAGCTAGCTCACCAGTTAGAATACAGCTCTTGCTGTTTTTTTTCATGCTATCGAATGCACAAATGATGAGTAAACTGTTCAGTTTCTGGCCGAGTATACCTGGATTGATCCGTTAGTCGCGACCAAAGATAAGAATTTGAGGGAACGGTACGACCTCCAGGGATTGTGGACTTCTGCACCAAGTAATGAATAATTTTTACACAAATGGGTCAATGGTCCTTGAAGTGTTTTGGAAACTCACTTGAGCTTTTGCTTGCTCACTCCACGGCTTGGAAGGTTTGGGAACGTGATGACAGGAACGAAAGAGGGAGGGGCTCAAAGGCAGCAGCTTTCAGTATCCAACTGATCCAAGATGTAGCTCGACCTCCGCACTCAATCAATATGCCAGTGTCGGGGCCATAGATGTTCTTGCACTTTCTTCTCTCTTGAGAAGCATTTCAGGCCTTGTTCGTCCAGAATGAGGTCTTGCAATGTTTTAAGAACCCATTGCGTCGAGATCTTGAGAATTCTTGCACGTTTCTTGTATCTTGAGAAGCGTTTCAGGCCTTGTTCGTCCAGACAACAGGTAACAGCCGCATGATTTGAGCGCCTTGATGAGCCACTAATGTAGTCTCTTGATCCAGGCAAGAACCAGTGTCAAACGACGTATCAGAGGGAGAAAGAAATGTTACGGGAGGACGAGATGATGGGGGAAGGAACGCAAGAAGGGTTTCAGACGGCTCTAAAAAAGGTCGCGTGATTTCTCGGAGTGTTCTCTGGACAGCCGTTGATTCACGAGCCTTGTTTCGACCGCTCAATGGTCCTTATGGGGGTTGCGCTTGACAGTTCATCGTTGCGGCGTAGTTCGGAATGAACCGAAATGAACTCCGTAGTGCATGGGTTAAGTTGTGTGGAAAAATAGCATGGACCAAAGGGGTTGAACACGACAAAAGGGCAAAAAACCGTCACGCGTCACACCCCCTGACGAATTGAACGAAAAAATACAGTATCCTGCAGAAGTTTCAAGATATCTACTGTACTTGAAGCTCAATAAATAATGTACTCTATATATTCTCTGTCCCCATCACTGAGTCCCATATCCTCCATTGCATGCGCCGGAATCACTATTGCTCACAGGCACAGGACTGTACTGAATTATTTCATTCAAATCGACAGGGGGTGTGATGCGTGACCGGATTTACCTATTCGACATTTCGACAGCGGCCGATTTTTTGGATGACACCCTCCAAAAGTTCGACAAACTTCTGGAAATTTTGCTCTCCTAGGGGGAGGGGGGGGCGGGGGGGTGAGCATAATGGTGACGGCTTGGAGGTTCGACAAAAGCCTTCGTGACGCGTGACATCCACCGATATTCGACATCGACAGAGGGGTCCGTGACACGTGACTGTCGATTTGAATGAAATAATTCAGTATGTGTCCCCCATGCCCCAACTTGCCTCTACGCACTAAAAAACTGCACTTAGGATCTTGTGCGCGACAACGGGGGCGACCGCGCCAAAGCAATTTATGCGTCGGTTTTTATTGATATACACTTAGATTGCCCCAGGTACAAACGTCGTTTGTAACTAAGCATATCGTTGGTCAAACGACGATATGCTTAGTTGCCAGTAGCTGGGGGCCGGGTACTGATGTTTCACTCCCCAGTCGTCTTGTTTGCCTTCACTGTGCTGATAGCTCCTTCACTGCCCGTGCTCCAGTGCCTCACCCCTGGATTTCTGACCTGGAGCTGCACTCCCCATCGGCATCAAGCTGCGTGCCAGTGGAGGGGCTCGGCAGATTGAGAAGGGTTCAACATGTCCGCTGCCCTGAGCGGAATTTTGACCGGATTGGCTCGGGAGTAAGTGTGTTGGAATTGCATCGAAAATCCCCTGTCAACATAATACCGGTATTTTTGATGCCATCAGAAAATGCAAGTTCTGCCGAAAAATCTCGGCTTTCACCTGTAGCACTTGGAGTACGCCTCGGATTGACCTAGTTCTTGGATATGTTATACCTATACAGTATAGTAGGGTTCCTTGGATACCCACTTTGATGTTTCTGATGCCAAGTCCGCAATGCAAAGAAATTTAAATCTGGATTTAAGTTTGTACATACTAGAACTTATAATGAGCTATACTGCCTCGAAATTTCACAATTTAAGTGTGTAGAATGTAGCCAGATAAAAAAATTGATCTCAACGGCCGAACAGTCACACATCGGGTTCCTTGGATAGCGTGATGTCACACATCATTATTCTGCCCATCGGCTCCTGTGGGTTGACTTTTGGCGGCTATTCCCGCAGCAGTCGGATTCAGGGCGGGATAGGTCGGATTTGCGCGGGAGACCGGACAGCAGCGCGGCTGGGCGCGGACAGAAGAAGGACGATCACTTGTCAACAAATGTATCACGTGCTCACAAAGGTGTCACGTCTTTTGTGTGCGCGATCTCATTTTAGATGCATCAATCTCGGCCGGATTGCCCGATTTTTTAGAGGAGATTGCAGCCAAGAAGTTTGACCTTAATAAGGGAAATAGT
This sequence comes from Mycena olivaceomarginata, assembly GCA_029378375.1. NCBI lineage: Eukaryota > Fungi > Basidiomycota > Agaricomycetes > Agaricales > Mycenaceae > Mycena > Mycena olivaceomarginata. Next base: position 8,745 of record JARKIC010000651.1, on the reverse strand, counting down.
TCAGGTCAATAGTGGCCCGATTAATGGACAATCACGAGAAGGAAAGTGATTGATGACCTGATTAGGCAATGAATTAGACCAAACGACCTTCTCTTCCAGCACCGACGCGTCTATGCGCTTGAAATTAATTCAGAACACGAGGCTTCGATATAGGATGTATTTCGTAACAAAATTTTAACCTGGGATGACGCTCGGGAGTTTTTTTAAAATAATACCCAAGGATGTCTCACTATCCAAGGAACCCTACTATACTGTACATGTATTCTAGTCAACCTGAACTTTGGACGAAGAATATTGGAAGTAATTGTAATTCATTGTGCACTTTGTTGAATGGTCATTCTCCTCCTTCAGAAAATACAACACTCAAAGCGGATTCGGGTATGTCCACATGTAAAAACGTAATGTTTGACTATGGTGTATGTCTCTCTCTTTATAAGATTATCCGCGTCTGTCTGAAGCTTTTGAAACTCCGCTTTGGGGTCTATCCATCCACAACTTTGGTTGCCATCTTTCGCATCAATGGCTGCCTCCGCGTTATCAATCACATTTCTCCGACAAGCTCATTATTTCATTGATCTTTCCAATCTGCCAATACATATTGTTGACCGTTAATGCGCCGAGAATCAAATGAGAACAGGTAATCGAAGGATGATATAGCCAAAATAGGCCCAGTTCGAACTCTTTGCTGAATGCAAGATCCTAGATCACTGAAAACGAGTCAACCCCATCTACGAGAAGAACGGTGTTAATATTTCCAAAGTTACCCATGCCGGTCGCGAGTTTTCTGTCAAAACAGCGCGGGAATGTGGGCTTCAGTTGACGGCGCCAAAGCACTTGGCGGTGTGGAGCGATAGTGGTTCGTTTAAGCCTTGCTACGACCGTGCTCTGCCCTTCTCGGAGCGGCCATGTTTGACGCCATGAGGCCTGAGTCTCATTTCCTTGCTCGCGAATTTCTTGGTAAGTCTTTCGTCCTCAGCCTGGACGGAGTTCAAGAATTTGTTTCTCTGCAGAGCCACCCCGGGAACTTATCGCCCAGATTTTCCCTTGGGTTGAGGACGAGCTTGTAGCGTTAGAAGACCGTGAGAAGGCGAATCCCTTTGCTCGTGACATCGCCTTGCGCCAGCTCTTCAAACTCCTTGTCTGGTTTCGAACAGTGGTCCTCCAAGACGGTGCGATCCTTTATAAAAAATACACCAACTCCCCTCTCTTCAATTATCCTCCTTTCAATTCGCTCATATTCCGGCAATTTGCCACTGCATCTGTCGCTCATCTCGCAGAGATCGAAGCACAGGCAAGTTTGCGGTTAAAAATCCTGGCGCAAAACCTAGTTCGCGGATTTCAAGGCGCCATTGCAGGTGTTTCGTTCGCTCAGCGCGCGGAGCGCGACGAGACTCGAGCCTATATTGAGCGCCTTGAATGCCAGATACAGCTGCTCACGCAGTAGTTCATGAGTCGGACAGTGGGCAAGGGCAAATCCTCTAGTCGGAAGGCTCAGATGACACCAGGCAGGTTCTTCATAAAAATTCAACAGTTTATTGAGCCATGTTAATGTGTTTCTACAGCAGTATTTATTCCTCCGCCGCTGTTTTCTGACCTCCCTTCACCTGCTGTACCTCGGCCTGCTGCTACCGCTTTCGATTCCGGTACCGATGATTTTGTGTTCGCGCCCCACACTTCGGATCTTACACCAACACGATGGACCTCAGCGCAGATTCGCAGCTACCTTGCACTATTCCCCGGGCTTTCTACCATTCTTTCCTCATCTGTGGCTGCACCTGCTTCCTCATCCTTCGACCCTCCAATCCCCCCTGCATCTGGATTTACCATCACCCAGACATCTGCTTGGAACGCCCTTGCGCTGCAGTATTCGGACCAGCGGTTGAGACGCCACCGATGGGTATGGGTTGAGAAGACGAGCTCTTTTCTTCCCCAGTATACGTTCCAGTCCGTTCCAAAAATCACCGATGCTTGGACGGAATGGAGCCTTGGGCTCAATGGCTTCCTATCTATTCGGGAGCTCGATGAGGGATGGGGTGCTCGGTGGAGATCAAGTACGCAAACCATGAAGAACAAGTATGGCCAGCGCAAGAGGATTTACGATTTGATTGACAAACATCTCGCCAGTAAACGCAAGTGGAACGTGCAGCTTGCGTTGCGGTTTCTTCGGGAGGTTTATGAGACGGACCCGCAATACAGCACTGCTCGGAAATTTTCTGATTATCTCCAGCGCACAAGCTCTGGTGCATACGATGCAATTGTGGCTCGTTCTAATACCTATATAAATTAATTTATCCTCACAAATCTTTGGCTCCAATGGCGATGTTACGTGTACGGGTATGAATGAAGCTTCTATGGGTGAATGAATGGTTTTTATTACTCTGAATTTCGTTCATATGGACAAACTAATGCCATGGAGGGGTACATATGACCACAAGGAGCCTCAAAGTATTCGGGCTCAAGATTCTGTTCAAGTTTGAATGGGTGAGCTATGCAACGTGCTTGCACGCTAAAATTGATCTCTATGTCCGAATTGGGCAACTGCAGTTCAACTTGGCCACAACTGCTTAGTGCTGGCCAAATACGAATACGATACGGCAAATAGCGTACATATCGTATTCAGTGCTCTGGGTGCGTATCGTATTTGTAGTGTATCGTATCATATTTTTGCAACTGAATATGAATATATTTTGAATATATTCAAATATATTCTCGCCACACCTTGCACAGAAAAATCGGATTTGATTTGGCCAAAACAGGTGGCCGAGTGTATGTAAAATGTATGATTTAACCACCAGATTGCCTCCAGCAACCCATAGAGGCAGAATGGCGCAGGTTGGCGACTTTCAACTTCCGTATCAGGCCAACTTTGATGGCCGAATGGCTCAATGTTCGGGAGTTGGTGCATCTGAACCGGAGTAACGGCTGGAAGACCATCAGAAGAGATCAACCTCGGATTGTAGGTGTGTCGGGGATGGTTTTGATGATCCAACGGGCGCCGTCAACCTCCCCAGGCGGCCAAACCCATGCTTTACTGTATTCAACAAGAGGTGAGCGATCTTCGGATCTTGGCAAACATTCCCACGACCCTACCTACCCCCCGAAAAAGGAAAGTATTTGGCAGGACAAACAGCGGCGATCACTTCCATCAATCCATCACTTTTCTTCATCCGCGTCGACGCGTCGCGGCGCGTCCCAAACGCAAGTCCTTCGCGCAAACCCACAGCGCGAACTCTGGAAACAACATGGGCTCTTTCCCCTGTAAATAATGCACATACCTCTTTGACCGCAAACTCGGCTGGCACTGCGCAAAATAATGAGCCACAATTTCTTGAGAGAGGGGACTCAGAGATAGGGACACGAGAGGTGCAGTGCCCACGATGCCTCAAGTGGGTGAAGCACACATTCAAGAAAGGACTATCATCTATGACTTCCCATTGGGGCGGTCAAAAATGTATTCCTTCGACAATCAGTGCGTACGGGATTCTGTAATTTCCTTGCCGAGCTGATGGAATACGAAAGTACACCCATCAGCACCCACCAATGTAGATTCGCCCGCATGCCCGGGGTCGGATTACGTTTGGAGTCTTCCCTACATTCTTGCATCCTACCCGCTGTCCATACATACCCAGAAATCCCGACATGACCCCGGATATTCTCTTCTTGCAATAGACATAGTTAAATCTGTCCTCCGAGTTCGTTCAACCTATTGCCGTCGGTTCTCATCATACAATGGAACCGGCTGCTCTTCGTGTTGCCGACTCGAGTCTTCCATTGCGGTGGTCCGCAAGTGGGCAACTCAGCCGTTTGGCAAAAAGCCGGCCTCCCGCCTGAGCCATGATCAGATGGAGACAAAGCTTGTATCGGTTAGAAAACAATTGAAGAATGAACAGCTGAAGGTGAATAATTTGTACGCCGGTCTAAGAATCACTGTGATTGATTTCCGTTGATGGAGAGCTGAATACTTCAAATCCCTCAAAAGGGCTCGCAAGTCCGTCGAGTCACACAAATATTTTTATGATCTCATCTCAACCAACAACGTCCCTGGCCTTGCACGCCTTCTTTCAAATTCACGGACGGATGGCTGGGGTATTTCTAAAACCACCGAAAAGGTGGAGCTTGCCATCAACGGAAAATACCACGCCCGTAATTATACGGATCTCGATGTCGATCTCGCCGTCCTCATCTATGAGCTGGGCGGTGGTGCCGCTTTGCATGCTCTCAATCATTCCCCTGTCATGTTACCTAGCCGATATTCAATTGCTGATGTTCGCCGGGAGCATCGTCTTCGCATCACCGTGGGTTCAAGATTCCACGTGTAGGTGAAGAGACAATGATGGTGCGCCTGCGAAATGTACACGGTCTGCGCTTCGAGGTCCTGCGAGATCTCTAAGCCAAGGCAATACGACGTGATACCGAGATCCTTCATCTTCAGGCGGGCATTGTTGGATGTGTGAAAAGAACAGAATATCTGGAGAGCCGGGTGGAGAGGAGCGAAACGCCTGCTGACCAGATTTCCAACTGGGCGCTAAACAGCAATACCTGCCAGGCATTGCACTCACTCCCTTATCCCACACAGGGTGCAGAGGCACAGGGTGCAGAAGTGGAATGAGTGCTCATTTTCTGGTCGAATCATAGTCCGGCTAAGTGAATGCACCCTCCATCGCGCACACATTTAACCCCCGGCGAACCGGTCTGCCTATGAAGTGCAAAAAAAACGAAGGCTGACATGACTGATTTTTCGGAACTTAACTCTCCTTTACTAATTAGCAACTGGGCTTTTGGCCTCCACCGAGTTATAAAACTCCGCATAGCTATTTTGAATATCGCGAACCCACAAATTGAAGTTGAATCTAAATCCCTTGAAGGGTGATAGGTCCCAGGTTCAAATCCCGGTTCCACCAATCTTTTGTGTTCAACATGCTGAACATGGAGCAAAGATTGGCAGCGACCAAGATATTGTTGATTAATCAAAGGACCTGCATGTAGATGTTGGCTATGGTGTACGGAAGCTCAGCACTGAGCCCCTTTGGCTGCTCTGCAGCTTGTTGCCCAGTTGTCATCACTGCATCATCTTGAGATAGGAGTTGGGATTCAATGTGCTGGCTCTTCATAATAGTATGTGTTGGAGTCTGGATTCGTTCTGTCTCACACCATTGGCAGTTGATACAGGCTTGCTGTTTGTTCAATGCAAAAGAATGGCTGAACTGGGGATTGAAACCCAGGACCTGTCATTGCTGATGGCTGAAGCGATCGCTTTATGGGCTGAAAGACGCTCGCCATACCTGGAATTGCACCCTAGACATAAAGCTTCTGGGTCTTGGGGCTTATCGCCTTGACGCCTTGACATGCCTGTACGTCTTCAAAGGGAAAAGGGGGAGATCTGTTATCTGGTGGTCTATGTTGACGACCTGCTCCTCACCACATCCTCTCACTCATACATGGACGAGATCAAATCCCTCCTCACATCCTCATTCAAAATGCGCGACCTGGGTGCTGCATCATTCCTCCTTGGAATAGAGGTACGACGAGACAGGCAGAAACGCACGATATACTTGTCCCAGACCAAGTACATCGATGAAGTGCTGAAGCGATGCGGCATGGCAGACTATAATCCGTCCAAAACTCCAATGACTACTACCCCCCGCCCAAGTGCGGAAGATCCAGTAGACAACACGACCTTGCTGCAGCTGACCACAAACAGCCAGATCGTATCCTGTCCGGATTATCAAGGCAAATCAAGGTGTTGTCAAATTCCTCAGGCCTCAGGCTTAACCGGGACGTTGAAATAAAATGTCCTGGCACGGTCCTGCCCAGAAACCCGGGGCCACGGCCACGGACAAAAACCGATTGGTTTGCTGGAGTTATCCGTGTCTGACCTTTGGTACATACACTTTGGTTTACCGTGACTGACTAGACCTAACTTGCCCGTAGAGGTTTCACCTCAAAGGTATTTTTGGCTACGCTATGCGCTATGGCTCAATGGTATTCTTCAGGTGACATCCTCGCTTCTTGGGGTCTCGAGTACTGACTATGCTAAATAGCTTTCGCTTTCGGCTTTGATTCACTGGACAAGATGTTTTTGCGCATAGGTATGTCTTCTCTTGCAAACCACCCCCTCCGCGATAACTGATGCGTTGAATTGCTCCCAAAAATGCAGTTTTCAATTTTCCAACATCACTAAAGCAAATGTACGTCACCATTGTTCTGTTCTGGCGCTATATGTCTGAAAAGTCTGCATTGGAAGCCTCAGGATGTGTCTATCACCGTGGAGAATGGGTCGGGCAAGACGGGTGCGAGGGACGAGGAGCAGGGAGCGTGGGAGGCCCGTAGAGGGCAGAAGCGGGGGCGGGCGGAAGTGCGCACGGGGACCGAAATGGAGGCGACAGTAGCGCGCTCGATGTAGCTCGTCTAGCTCAAAGATAGCTCAATGTACCTCTGTTTACCTCGTTTTGTCTCGATTTGGATCGAGGCACAACGAGCCCTCTACCCCGACACATTACAGGCCGTCACTTCAACGATGGCGCGGCTGGAGCTTCCCAACGGGCAAATTGTACGCGGTGCATGGAAAGAAAAGCAGAAGGCATTTGACAAGGTTCATATGTCGCGGAATGTCCTAGACCGGTGACCGATCTGTCTATTGAAAAGTGTCGATAGACAGACCGGTCGATCTGAGTTTGAATTTGCTTAACGCCCGAGCGATCACGTTTTTTATCACGATCGCTCGGGCGTTAAGCAAATTCAAACTCAGATCGACCGGTCTGTCTATCGACACTTTTCATAGACAGATCGGTCACTGGTCTAGGAATGTCCAGGTAAGTCATCGTCGTAATTAACAAGTATCTTTCTAATTGTGCCTACCTCCATTCTTTCGCTGTGCGGCCAAACATAGAGACGATGGCAGGCGCATGGGCAGAAGTGGTGGCAGACTGAAACACCAACATGCCGCCCCTGTGGCACTCTTGGTATGCTCACTAGCGAGGCTGCGCAACCAAAAAAAGGTAATCTTCGATACACCAGCCAGACGCTTTCCTCACTCTGTCGGACCTCGAATTCTCAGTCAGGGTGTATTTCAACCCCTTGGAGGAAAACCATTGATATATCCACTACTGCCGCGCTCAACGGCGGGGCACATTCCCGTTATGGTAATTGATGGTTCAACGTCATCAGTTTGATGCGCAATCACCCACCGCCGCGGCGCGCGATTGTCTGCTCTTGGACATGAATGTTGCTGGAATGCCTGTAAAAAATCAACTGACCTGACTAAATGAACCAGTTTGTGTAATATACAACCAGCTAAATTTTTTGGTGCTTGTCAATGAACTTGGAGGCTTGAACTGTTAAACACCCGTTGCCAGACTCTGTTTCTATCCAGTGTGAGTACTGTATGCGTTAAATTGCTAAATTTACAAGTCAATATGATCCCCTTGTGCGTGCCGTAGGAGTGTGAAACTCCAAGGGAGTACAATATAAAAGATACCACAGATGGCCGGCATCTGATAGTTCATCCCCTCAGGTGTACCCGAAAATTACCGTTTGTAAACTGTTTTAAACTGTTTTAAACTGTTTTAAACCATTTCCGTTTAATTTGCCTGGATCACTACACAAAAACTAAATGATTGGAGCCTTACCTCTACAGACTAGTTTCCAGTGAAAGCGGAAAGTCCGGGACTCTTCCGAAAATGTCCGACTTTGATCTCATCAAAGATGCCGACGGGTGGCGCTCGCTCGCGTGGCATTGATGGATGCCACATCGGCCGATTACTCACCTTTTGATCGTATTCCTCCGACATGAGGTGAGTTGAAATACTGTGGTCTGTTGACCTTGCACTGAACCATTGCGTGGCTGGGTCACTTGCACAAGTAACTTATGAAAATTAACTTAGACTGCCAGAAGTAAACTTTACTTTACTTATAGCTGGCTAAGTTAGTTTCGCAAGTAAAGTAAAGTAAAAGTACAAATAAAGTAAGCCAAAGTAACTTTAAGTTCCATCAAAGTAAGTTTGGTTGTGTTTGGCCCCAGCTAACTTATGGCTAACTTGGCGCAATTGGAGGTGCCACCGGCCGTCTTTATGGGCATAGACTGACCAGAGACACATAATAATGAGCTCCTGCATAATCCAACCATGTTTGTTCACCCCTACAGTGGCGGAAACATCGTAAACCCCCTATTTCTCGAACTTGAACCTAACTTGAGCTTCTTTTCCAAGTTGTATAAGGCTGAGATACACCCTCAGATATTCTCTAGAGTCAGTTTAGCATGGAATTCCACTTTTGTAGTGTACTTCAACCAAGGGGGGTCAGTGACCTTTGCTCAAATAGAATCCCCACACACTCTGCCCGACTGCAATGCGTGAAAGAGAGTTATCTGACTAAATAATACACCCTGCCTTGGTCCGAATATGGTGCCACCATGCCTCAGCCCTCCTTACCTGGCTTTATATAACCTCTGAGTGGAACGACATGCTCACTTGCATACATTGATCATAAAAGTTAACTTTGACGGGGATTGATGCCATCTGATGGCATAAGTTACTTTCTTGATCTAACTTGGCGCGCAAGTTAACTTCAGTTCACTTAAATTAACTTCCCATCAGAAATCGAACGCGGAGCGGAAATTAGTTTTGGTGGTGTTTGTTCAAACTGGCGTCACGAGTACTTCAGGCTGAGTGCTCATTACTTACCCCCGCTCCGGAGCTGAAACTAGTGCAAGCCAACGCACCTTCAGTCCTAACTGTTGAGTCACGG